>JAKOGI010004118.1:0-33662 GCA_029747015.1 Carnegiea gigantea
TGCACTCAACTCACATTCAAAGAGACTGCAAAGTTAGCTAAGAATGCAAACTGAATTCTAGCTCTAGTTTAAGTGAATCCAAAAGCAATATAAAGGATAGATTGAGTCTAAACCGATTTTTAGATACAGATATCACCACCAAGAACAAGGTTAGGGACCTTAACTGATGTATATGTGGGTGGCAAGTGAACCAAATCAAACTCCAACTCAAAATAAGCCAAATTGGGAAGATAAATGAAAGATGGATGAGATGGATGAAGAATTTCACTACACAAGAAAAAGGAATAGAACAAGATCTTGTAATTGAGATAATCCTTCACGAAGCCACTCAATGACTTGACCTTGGGCTAATTCTCTTGTCTTAACCAAGGAATCACTCCAATTGAAAAAGATAGAGAACCTAGAACACCACTTGAATTAGCCAAATTCAAGATATAGAACTAGGAATTTTTGAGACACAAATGAGAATCACTCTCAAAGGTGCTTGTAGTACTTTGGAAATCTCTTACAATGCTGAATGATTAGCTTCACATGCCCCTCCCCTTTTATAGACTCAGCAAAAGACAATCAAAGACTCAAATAACTCCTAACAATTAAAACTAGCTAATGAAAAGTCTAAGAAAAATGAAAAGACACATCATAAAAGGGGGTGGGGGAGGTTACAAGGAATATTCTAGGATTTTTGCAGCTGATTCCATCAATCTAGAAGCATCTAAAACGTGCACAATATCAGCCACACAAATATATGTAACCTAAGACTCTTCATATTCCCAGCATTAATCCTTGCAACTGCTTCAACTTCAACAGAGCATAACTTCCAGAATACTCGGCCAAATCACGCGTTCTTGGGCTGGTTAGAAAGCCCTGGAAGTCTATTTTCCAGAATGGGCTCATTTGCTCAATTTGGATAAGCGGTTTGACAGTTATGGCCCAAACAATGCACCTATCTCAGACTGGACTGGATCAGCACAACGTATCTTTGAGTGATATGTTGCCCAATCAAATGATGTCCAAATTAAATAAAATTGGGCTTATTTTAAAGCTGACATCTTAAGCTTCAAAAGCACATGGGCCCTCGAGTTGTGGGTCCACTTGAGCTTGTCTAAAAGTGGTCACAAAAATCGGGTTCCGCAGGGATGAATTCGGCACCAAATTTCTAGCAAAGTTTAACCTCTTTTTGACCTCTCCATAGTGTCGCGAGTCTTTGAACTCACTTAAGAAGACCAAATAGGCACATTCCCATGCATGATCTTCTTTGACCCTTTTCTTCTTTGAAATTGGAGTTGAATAAAAATGATGCATATGGAAATATGCATCATTAACCTTGATTAGGGCATAGAAATAACACCAAAACAAGAGTTAAGACACACTTGATCACCACCTAGATCGGCCTAAGCTAGGATATGCAAGCAAAGGATTTTTGTTTTGGCTTAAGGTGCAAGGCTCAACTTTTCATTCAGTATTCAATGTGTGTATACAAAGTGAGTCCATTGTTATACTTATGCAAACTTTCACTTGCTAGTTAGGAAGGATTAGAGGTTTCTTCATGCTTAGGAAACCTCTAACAAATTTTTAAACCAGCTTAAATGAAACTTAAGTACTGAGCATGCTTCACTAAGCCATTTACAACTAGTGAGTCTCCATAAATGAAGAATCTTGCCAAAATTAAGGACCAACTTTAACTCTAGTTTTATTTTCAATTGTGGCTCAAATCACACCAACAAAGACAAATTAAATGCCCTAAAATTAGTGCAAAAAAAAAAAATGAAAGCTCTGGCAATAGATCAAGAACCTTGCTAAACTTAAGAACTTTTTTTATCTCGAGTTTTCCCCCGCAACCCCAACAAAGTGCTCCAGAAAAGGGAATCAGTAAAGAAAATGAAAGGTGTGTCTGTAAATCAAGAACATCAATAAACTTAAGAACATTCATTAACTCTAGTTTTCTAAACTGCACCCACAAAGTGCTCCTAAAAAGGGAGTGCAAATGCACTAAAATGAGTGCAAATAATGAAACATATAGCTAAAATTCAAGTATCTCACCAAACTTGAGAGCTTTAATCAATTCTAGTTTATGTTTCATTTGGGTCCCCAGTTACACTAACAAAGATCTCCCAAATAGAGAATACAGATGCACTAAAATGAGTGCAAAAGAATGAAAGCGAGGCGATAAGTCAAGAACCTAGCCAAACTTAAGAACTTACTTAAATGCTTGTTGACTTTTCAATTAGGGCGTAAATGACCCCTGCAAAGAGATGTCATCAAGGGAAAAGAAATGCCTTAAAATAAGTGCAAAAGAATAAATGTTATGGTCACAAATTGAGGACGTAGCCAAATTTACTAACTTACCTTTAATTCAAGTTTTGTTTTCATTTTGGGTGCTAATTGCACTTACGAAGAGCTGGCAATAAGAGGGAAAAAAATGACTGAAAAAGAGTTAAAAGAATGAATGGAGTGGCCACAACTCAAGAATCAGGTTAAACATAAGAACTGACTTTAACCCTTATCTGTTTTCATTTGGAGCTCCAATTACACCTATGAAGAGTTGTAAACCAAGAGGAAGTGAATACCGTAAAAGAGTGCAAAAAGAATCAATGGTGTCTCCATAAATAAAGAATCTTTCCAAACTAGGAACTAACTTTAAGACTAGTTTTCTTTCATTTCAGCCTCCAATTACACCAACAAAGAGCTCCCACAAAGAGAAATAGCTGCCCTAAATGAGTGAAAAAGAATGAAAGCTTTGGCTGTAAATCGAGGACCTGACCTAACTCAAGAACTTACTTTAACTATAGTTTTCTTTTCATTTGGATCCCGACCTGCACACACAAAGGGCTCCCAAAAAAGATAATACAAACGCACTAAAATGAGTGCCAAACAATGATAGGGTTGCAATGAATCAAGAATGTGGCCAAACATAAGAACATAAATTCACTCTTGTCCACTTTTCATTAAGGGGTCAATAACCTCCGCAAAGAGCTGCCACCAATAAAAAAAGAAATGCCTTTAAATGAGTGTAAAAGGACAAATATTGTAGTTACAAACTGATGATGCAGCCAAATTTAGGAGCTTATTTAGCTCAAGTTCTATTTTCATTTAGTGGTCTAATCACACCCGTAAGGATCTCCCAATAAGAGGAAATAAATGCTTTAAAAGGAGTGGAAAAGAACGAATGGCGTGTCTATGAATCAAGAATCTCGTGAAAACATAAGAACTAACTTTGACAATTGCTCTATTTTCATGTGGAGGCCCAATTACACCCCCAAAGAGCTCCCACCAAGAGGGAGTAAATGCCCAAAAGTTAATGAAAAAAGAATGAATGATGTCTCCACAAATCAAGAATCATACTAAGATTTTGAACTAACATTAACTCTATGATGGAAGGTTGTAAGAAGAAGAAACCAACTCACAACTTGCCTCAAAGTGGAGTACAAAGCGATGAAGAGTAGAATAGAAAAGGGAGATGTGAATTCAAGAGTTTGGATAGTCAAGTGACCTTACAAGGGATAATCCGAGGAGCCACCCTTGGGGAACACTTGGGCAATCTCCTTGTATCAACTAGTTACAGAATTTAATCACCTTCTAGTTGAGAGAAAGAGACCTAGAGACCCACTTGAGTTGCCAAGCTCAAAATACAACACTAGGAATTTTTGTGGAGAGAGTTTGAAAACTCACAAGCTCATATATTCAAAGTTGTTGCAAAGTGAGGCTCAAGCTGGTTTTTAAGCTTGATGACAGAACCCCCTCCCCTTCCAAGCAGCAAAATCAATAGCTAGGTGCATTTGGGGAAGAGTTACACATCTAATCAACCAATGCTAGCTAAACACCTCACTACCTAGCTTAATCTACCTCATTAGGGGTTATAATGCCTCCCAAATGAGGTGTCAAGCTTACATGGATCCTTGAATGCAGCAAAATGACTCATTCAGCAAGTGGGGAAGCAAGGGGACAAGCACAACCCAAGAAAATCAGACCTTGTACCGGTTTGGGAAGAACCGGGTAAAAGGATGATTTTTTTGTCCTTTTGGCTGGTTAATACCAACACAAGGGGGTGCTTTGGATGGGATTTGAACCCATGACCTGATAATTATTTATGTCCCCTTTCATACTGCAAAATTTGACAAAAGTTGGAGTTGCGGAAGTCAACCAACTAGGGCCTTATTTCGGACTGTGCTGGATTGCGCCCTGCAGTGCGCTGTCTCAGGTTTTGGCTTGGTTGACTGACCAAATGGACTCCAAATGCTTTGCAAAAGGTCTGTTGGAAAGCTAAGATCTTAAGCTTTAAGGGGGTGGTGCGTGCAGGAAATTTCCCCTTCTACATTTTGCTCCAACAGAGAAACAAAACCGGGTCAGAAACGGTATGAACTGGGCAGTTCACTTTCTTCTTTGTGCATACGTTTTTTGACTATGGCATGAACTCCTTTGGCCTTCTTGGACTCCCTAGCGGGGGATGGATCATTGGCAATGGCTTTTGAAGGTTTGGTGGGATGGTCTCCATCATTAGAGCTAGTTAATACCTTTCCCTCCTAGGAAGGAAAAGAGAGGTGCTTGCTAGCTTGCTTAGCTTGGTCATTTTGCTGCTTACGTAAGGCCTTTCACGGCCAAAGGAAAGGCAGACTTCAGTTTTTAGTAAAAGAAAATCATAGAGAGCTTGGTCATTTTGCGAGCTTATCTTAGTTTAGGCCAAACTAAGTGGTGTTCAAGTGAGTCTTAATCTTGATTGAGTGGTGATTCTGTATCTTGATCAAGCTTAAGGGCCCTAAACTCAAAGATTAGTGGTGTTTCTGTATCTAATCCTCGAGTTTAGTTCTATCCTAATTCACTTGATTAGCTTGAATCTTCAAGTTGATCTTCTGTGTTCTTCGTGTTCTTCATTTATCATCTTCAATACTTGAATGATCTTCAAGTCATTCCATTAAACCACCTACCATACTTCCATTTCCCCCTTTCAAAACTACTCCTTCTACCTTTCCCCTCATACAATCAAGTCCAAACAAAGCTCATTGCATTAGAATAGGCTTTGCTCTCAAAGACATTCAAAACCGTGAAGATTCATCCAAGGCAAGCTTACCACAGTCCACGCACGGTTCAACGCACGCCCGTGCGTACCCTGCAATTTGCAACCCGAGGCTGCACACGGTTGGACGCACGACCGTGCGTCTTCCCTTCTCGAATTGTCTTTCTTTGATGTGAGGTTGCTTGGGTTGTCCCTACCCTTGGCCTTTACATCAGAAACCTACCGGGGGAGGCAAAATACGACCGTGACACCAAACCGGGTTCAAGGGTAGTTTTGTACCCGGTTTTCAGACCAAGTTTAACCAAAGCAAAAGTGGGTATGATCTGGATTTAAACCGTGGGGGGGGAGTTCAAGGTGTGTAAAACCCCCCCAATCAAGAAATTAAGGTTAAACAAGGTTTAAGTAGGGTAATCACACCTAAACTTTCAACCGTGCAGAATTGGACCAAATCTGGCCGGTTGGGGAAAATGCCTTTGATCCTCCATCCTCTTGTGGCATGATTTGAAATCAATGCTTGGACTTGAAAGTTAACATCCCGAGGATTCCAAAAATGTAAAAATATTGGCCTTAAGCCACAACGTAGCTTAAGAAATCATATGCACAAAACCGGGCTTATGCTGGCCGGTTATCCCATTTGTGCTAGTTTCAACTTCTTGCCAAAGGTGAGCCATCTTCTTAGTTTGGGACCTTGTTCTTGCACGATTTGGACTTGTTACACTTTGATCAAGGTCTTGGCTAGGTAGGACTCCATCATCCTCCCCTTGTTGAAAAGATTTGACCCTCAAATCTGGTGGGGAAGTGTCCGGATAGAAGGGGCTCAAATCAGCCACATTAAAGGTGGCTGAAACCTCAAAATCACCGGGGAGATCAATCTTATAAGCATTATCGTTGATCCTCTCCAAGACTTCAAATGGACCTTCAGCTCGTGGCATGAGTTTGTTTTTCCTCTTAGAAAGAAAACGCTTCTTTCTTAAATGGATCCATACCAAGTCTCCTGGTCGAAAGACAATCTTTCCCCTATGCTTGTTGGCGTGTGCTTCGTAGGCTGCATTAGTCTTCTCAATTCGTGCCTTCACCAACTCATGGAGCTTTTGAATCTCTTTAACTCTTTGTGTTGCATCAACATGGGGCTTTTGGTCTTGGGGCCGTGGGGTGAGATCATTTGGACTCAATGGGTCAATCCCGTACACCACCTTAAATGGTGAAAGACCAGTAGCTTTGCTAGGCGCCCTATTGTATGCAAACTCAGCATGGGGTAAGAGTAAATCCCAGGCTTTAGCATTTGGTTTAATCAAAGCCCTTAGGAGAGTTCCTAGGGTTCGATTAGTTACTTCTGTTTGGCCATCAGTCTGGGGATGATAGGTAGTATTAAACAGCAACTTAGTACCAAGCTTCTTCCAAAGGGTAATCCAAAAATGACTCAGAAATTTTGTATCCCTATCTGAAACAATGGACTTAGAAATACCATGCAACCTTGTTACCTCTTTAAAATAGAGCTCGACAATGTGTGTAGCATCATTGGTTTTGCAGCAGGGAATGAAATGTGCCATCTTCGAAAATCTGTCTACCACCACGAAGATTGAATCCTTTCCCTTTTGAGTCTTAGGTAGACCCAAAATGAAGTCCATACTCACGTCCACCCAAGGTAGAGTTGGTACGGGCAATGGGGTGTATAAGCCGTGAGGTAGGGTATGGCTCTTGGCTGTTTGGCATGTTCCACACCTCCTAAGGATGTCTTGAACATCCTTCTCCATCCCTGGCCAGTAGTAATGCTCTCTTAACATGGTTAAGGTCTTTGACTCTCCAAAATGGCCTGCCAAGGAACCTCCATGAACTTCCCTGATTAGAAGCTCACGAGTGCTACACTCTGGAATGCACAATCGCACTCCCTTGAATAGATAGCCTTCTTGGATTAGGAAATCTCTCTTGGGATGCTTCAAGCATGTAGCATAGATGATGGAGACCATCATAAGAAGTCCAAGGACCATCAAGCTCATCCCAAGGAGGACTCACTCAAGCTTCAAGAAGTCAAAGAAGTTGCAAAACTTTGCCGGAAATTGGCGTTCATGCCCGAAGAGGTAATGCCGCCTTCATCCCGAAATTTCCCGATTTTTTGTGCGCACTTTTGGCCTAACTAAAGTGGTCCCACAACTTGAGGCTCCACATGGTTTTGAAGTTTAAGATCACAGCTTTCACAAAAGCCCAATTATGTTTAATTTGGACGTCGTTTGGTTGGGCTAAATATTACTCAAAGAAGACATGTCCTGTTCCAGTCCAGTTCTGATATAGGTGTAATATTCGGGCGATAACTTTTTATCTACTTATCCAAATTGAGCAAATGAGCCCATTCGGGAAAATAGATTTCCAGGGCTTTCCAACAAGCCCAAAATCACCTTATTTGGACGTGTGAGCTAAGAGAAATGCTCAGTTGAAGTGAAGGCTGCCGCATAGAGTTAATGCTAGGCAAGTGAAGAGACATAGGTTACAGGACATCACCTTGCTGACATCATGCACGACTTGGATAGATTTCTTCAGCTGATAGGAAGTCTAGAATGTTGTGTCTTTTTTTTTTTCCTAAGTCTTTTCAATTTTCTATCTTTAAATTGCTAGGAGTTTGTGCCTTTTGCCTGTCTTGTTATTGCCTATGTATAGTGGGGTGTGAAGTGTTTCTCAATTCAGAGTTGTAAGCTTTTCCAAGAGTAGTACAAACACCTTGAGAGTGATTCTCATTTGTGTCCCAAAAAAATCCCTAGTTCTATATCTTGAATTTTGCAAGTTCAAGTGGTGTTCTAGGTTCTCTTTTCTTTTCCAATTGGAGTGATTCCTTGGTGAAGACGAGAGGATTTGCCCAAGATCAAGTCCTTGAGTAGCTCCGCGAAGGATTATCTCAAGTGCAAGGTCTTGTTTATCCTTTGTTCTGGTTTGCTATTATTTTCATTCCACCTCAATCAACCTTCCATTTTCTCTTTACTTTGGTTCAATTCTTATTTGGGTTTATTTGAGTTTGATTTGGTTCACTTACCACCCACATATACATCAATTGGTATCAGAGCAAAGGTTTTAAAGTGACCCACATCACACCCAAATACATTAAAAAAAAAAAAAACCGTGAACATCCAGTGTCCACAGGCCAGAAATTTCGCACGGTGCCCCCGTGCCATACCACGCGACCGTGCCATATTCATTTTCCAGAAATCTTCAAGTCGAGACGCAGCATGGTTGATGCATATTCCCATATGCATCATTTTTATTTAAGGTCAACTTCCAAGAAGAAAAGTGTCAAACAAGAGCGTGCATGGGAACTCTCATATTTTCTCTTATTATGTGAGTTCAAGGACTTTAGACACCATGAAGTAGTCAAGCAAGTGGCGAAAATCTAGATAAAACTCATATTCCTTCCGGAAGAATTGGTGCCCGATTCATCCCTGCGGAAGGTAATTTTTTTTGTGCTCATTTTTTTGGACTAGCTCAAGTGGACCCACCACTTGAGGGGCCACATGGTTTTTGAAGCTTAAGATGTCAGCTTTAAAATAAGCCCAATTTTATTTAATTTGGACGTCATTTGATTGGGCAAAGTAGCACTCAAAGGGAAGTTGTCCTGCTCCAGTCTAGTTCTGATATAGGTGTAATGTTCGAATCATAACTTTTGATATACTACTCCAAAATGAGCAAATGAGCCCATTCTGGAAAATAGATTTCCAGGGCTTTCCAACAAGCCCACAATCACCGGATTTGGACGTGTGTGCTGAGAGGTATGCTCCGTTGAAGTGGAGGCTACTGCAAGGATTAAATGCTGGGCAAATGAAGAGACTTTGGTTACATGACATCATGTGGATGACATCATGCACGACTTGGAGTGTTCTAGATGGATGTCTTTAGCTGATTGGAAGCCTAGAATATTCTTTACAACCTCCCCCACCCCTTTATGTTGAGTCTTTTCCATTTTCCAAGCCTTTTCAATTTTCTAGTTTTAATTGCTAGGAGTTTTTAAGTCTTTTGGTTATCTTTGTTTAGCCTATAAATAGGTGGGTTATATAGTTGCATTTGAATTCAGAGTTGTAAGCTTTTCCAAGAGTAGCACAAACACCTTGAGAGTGATTCTCATTTGTGTCCAAAAAAAAACCCCTAGTTCTATATCTTGAATTTTGGCAAGTTCAAGTGGTGTTCTAGGTTCTCTTTTCTTTTCCAATTGGAGTGATTCCTTGGTAAAGACGAGAGGATTTGCCCAAGATCAAGTCCTTGAGTGGCTCCGTGAAGGATTATCTCAAGTGCAAGGTCTTGTTTATCCTTTGTTCTTTTTTGTTATTATCTTCATTCCATCTCAATCAACCTTCCATTTTCTCTTTACTTCGGTTCAATTCTTATTTGGGTTTATTTGAGTTTGATTTGGTTCACTTACCACCCACATATACATCAACGGTGCCCCCGTGCCTACCAGCACGACCGTGCCACCCTACTTTTCTGCATTTCCTCAAGTCGAAGCATAGCACGGCCTGCCCGTGCCCCCTTGCACGACCCTGCCATCTTCCCTGCTGCATATTCTTCCTTCAAAGCATCTCCAACATGTATACAAAGTCCACAAGAAGCGACCAAGCACGTGTGGAAGAGTTGGAAGCCCAAGTTACATATCTTCGGACTCAACTTGGCCAACTCTTAGAAGAGAAAAGAAGGTGGGTTCATAGCCCCACACCCTCTCACCCTCATGAACCGGTGGTCGAATCTGAAGAGGAAGTCCTTCACTCCTGTGCCAATTCGAGTGATGAGGAAGCCCCAAGGAGACGAAAGCAAGGAGGCAATATTGGTGGTGTCCGAATTGACATCCCCGAATTTGAAGGTCAACTTGACCCGGACTTATTTCTCGATTGGTTGCACACCATTGAGAGGATCTTTGAATATGAGGACATCCCGGAGGACAAGAAGGTAAAACTCGTAGCCTTTAAACTCCGCAAATATGCTTCAATCTGGTGGGCTAACCTTGGAGCGAAAAGAGCAAGAAATGGGAAAGGGAAAATTAGAACGTGGGCCAAAATGAAAGAAAAACTCAAGGCAAGTTTCTTCCCTCACACTATGTGCAAGATAATTATCTGAAACTCCACCGCCTCAAGCAAGGATCAAAAAGTGTAGAGGAGTACACTCGGGAGTTTGAACAACTCCAACTCAAATGCGACTTGAAAGAAGATGACTCTCAAACCTTGGTAAGATACTTAACTGGACTTGATGAGTCTGTTGCTCATATTGTTGAATTGCAACCATATTCATCCCTTGATGACTTGAGTTGTCTAGCCTACAAGGTAGAACAACAAAAGAAATCAAAGGGAAAGAGTATCCTTTCCAAGCCTCTCTCTCGTCCTTACCCTACACAAAGGCTTCCGTACTACCCTCCTCGTCCACAAAATCCCCCACCACCACAAACCAAAAACACCACTCCAACCCCTCCAAAACCCTCCACACAAGAGCCCAAATTTAAAGACAAGGTTCGTTGCTTTCGGTGCCAAGGTATGGGACACTATGCATCTGAGTGTCCAAACAAGAGGATCGTTTCCCTAGCAGAGTACCAAGAAGCATGTGATGAACATGCCTATGACGAAGAAGAAGGAGAGCACTATGAAGAAGGAAGCTTGGAAGAAGTTGAAGAAGGCCCCGATGAAGGAGAGTTGCTCGTTATCCGCCGGGCCTTGAGTGGAATTGCCACCCAAAAGGACATGGAGCAAAGAGAAGCCATTTTTCACACCAGGTGTACCGTAGGAGACAAGGTTTGTTCCCTTATCATTGATGGAGGTAGTTGTGCTAACGTTGCCTCAAAGACTATGGTGGACAAACTCAAGCTGCAAGTCTCTCCTCGTCCCAATCCCTACACCATACAATGGTTGAATCAAGGGAAAGGTTTACAAATTACTCACCGTTGTCTTGTTTCCTTTTCAATTGGGAAAAACTATAAAGATGAGATTTGGTGTGATATAGTCCCCATGGATGCTTGCCATATATTATTGGGTAGACCATGGCTTTTTGATAGAAGTGTCATCCATGATGGCCGGATGAACACTTACTCTTTTCTCAAGGACCATAAGAAAATCACTCTTACCCCTCTCAAAAGTCCTTCCTCCTCTAAACCAAAAGACAATCCTCATTTGGAAGTCTTCCTTACTACTCTTCTCAAATCTGAGCACCATGAGTATGAGTCTTTTAAAGACTTGATACTTTTACAAGAAGAGTCTAAGCCACCATCTCCCTCACATCCACTACTCACCCCTCTCCTACAAGCTTATCACCATGTTTTTCCACAAGAAATTCCACATGGCCTTCCCCCTCCAAGATCTATCCAACACAAGATAGACCTCGTTCCCGGATCCGTACTTCCAAACAAGCCGGCATACCGGATGTCTCCAAGCGAAACACAAAAAATCCAAAGACAAGTGGATGATCTCTTGTCCAAGGGTTTAATTCGGGAAAGTCTAAGCCCATGTGCCATGCCCGCCCTCCTTGTTCCTAAGAAGGATGGTAGCATGTGTATGTGTGTTGATAGCCGGGCCATAAACAAGATCACTATCAAGTACCGGTATCCTATTCCCCGATTGGAAGATCTATTGGATGAATTACACGGAGCCGCTATCTTTTCTAAGATTGATCTTAAAAGTGGCTATTATCAGATTCGCATTTTTGAAGGTGATGAATGGAAAACCGCCTTTAAGACTAAAGGAGGTTTATATGAGTGGCTTGTAATGCCCTTCGGGCTTACTAATGCCCCGAGCACTTTTATGAGACTCATGAACCAAGTTCTCAAGCCCCTCATTGGAACTTGTGTTGTTGTTTACTTTGATGATATCCGGGTCTATAGCAAGACCGAGGAGGAGCATGCCAAGCATTTGCAACAAGTTTTGGAGATTCTTTCACAAGAACAACTTTATGGCAATATGGAGAAATGCTTTTTTCTTCACTCCTCAAGTGGTATTCTTGGGTTTCATTGTTTCCGCCCAAGGCCTCCAAGTTGATGAAAGCAAGATCAAGGCTATTCAAGAGTGGCCAACTCCTACATCCATCACTCAAGTAAGGAGTTTTCATGGCCTCGCCTCATTCTACCGGAGGTTCATTAGAAATTTCAGCACAATTATGGCTCCTATGACCGAGGTAATTAAAGGCAAAGAGTTTTCATGGAACGAGCAAGCACAACAAGCCTTTGAAGAGATCAAGAAGGAGCTCACTAGTTCCCCCGTTCTAGCCTTGCCCGACTTTACCAAAGTCTTTGAAGTAGAGTGTGATGCATCCGGGGTAGGAATTGGAGCTGTCCTATCTCAAGAGAAGAGACCCATTGCCTTTTCAGTGAGAAGCTCAACGATGCCAAGAAGAAGTACTCCACCTATGACAAGGAGTTTTATGCAATCACTAGAGCATTGGAGCATTGGCGTCATTACTTAGTTGGAGGTGAATTCATCCTTCATTCTGACCATGAAGCTCTCAAATACATCTAAGGACAACATAAGCTCAACCCTAGACATGCTAAATGGGTAGAGTATCTTCAGTCCTTCCACTTCACTATCCAACATAAGGCTGGAACTCTCAACAAAGGAGCTGATGCATTATCAAGAAGGTACTTATTACTCTCTACTTTGAGTACTAAAGTACTTGGATTTGAAGTTGATAAAGATTTGTACCCAAAAGATGATGATTTCAAGGACATTTTTGAGAAGTGTCTTAAACACCCCCATGGGTTGTTCCACTTAGAAGATGGGTTCCTATTCAAAGGTTCACGCCTTTGTATACCTCAATGTGGATTTCGTGAACTACTTATCAAAGAGCTACATGGAGGAGCCCTAGCTGGCCATTTTGGTGTCGAGAAGACTAGATCGATGTTGAAGGAACACTACTATTGGCCTAAGATGTCAAGAGATGTAGAGCATTTCATCAAACGATGTTCTACTTGTCAAATGGCTAGGAGCCATTCTTTGCCCCAAGGATTGTATTCTGCACTTCCCATTCCTCAAGCCCCTTGGGAAGATATTAGCTTGGATTTCATCACGGGTTTGCCTAGAGCCCAAAGAAACAAAGACTCAATTATGGTGGTTGTGGATCGATTCTCCAAGATGGCGCATTTCATCCCTTGCCACACCACTAATGATGCTACTCAAGTGGCTAATCTTTACTTCAAGGAGATTGTGAGACTACATGGCATTCCAAAGAGCATGGTATCCGATTGTGACTCCAAGTTTCTTAGTCATTTTTGGCTAACTCTATGGCGCAAATTGGGTACTCAACTCAAGTTTAGCACTACTTGTCATCCCCAAACTGATGGACAAACTGAAGTCACCCATAGGACTTTGGGTACCTTACTTAGAGTCCTAGTGAAGAAGCATTTGAAGAATTGGGATGAGTTGCTACCACATGCCGAGTTTGCATTCAATCGAGTGCCTAGCAAGTCCACCCAACTCTCTCCATTTCAAGTTGTCTATGGCTACAATCCCAAGAGTCCCTTGGATCTTGTTCCCATTCCAACTCCCACAAAATTTAGTTGGGAAGCCGAAAAAAGAGCCAAGGAGATCCAAGATCTTCATGCAAGAGTTAGAGATAACATTGCCAGGGCTAATGAAAGAGCCATGCAAAGCGCCAACAAGCATCGCAAGGAGGTACATTTTCAGCCAGGAGATTTGGTATGGATTCACATGAGGAAGGAGCGTTTCCCTTCAAAGAGAAAATCTAAGTTGATGCCACGTTTCGATGGTGCATTTGAAATCCTTGAGAAGGTTTGATGGAGGTCCATCCCCTAGCATGACCCATGGCCCACAAGGAAGCCCAAAGAGTCCAAGTTCCACGTCCAAAGTGCAAGAAATCAACCTAGGAACACAAGAGAACTTTTTTGTCAAAACTGGAATTTCAGGCGTGCACAAACCCGGTTTTGTGCCCCTGATTTCCTAACCTTCCCAAGGCTGAAACGGGGTTGCAGGAAGCCTAAGTTTAAGTTCAAGATGTTCTCTTTCCATCAAGACCTCTTGCAAGTCATTTGGAGTTCATTTGATACCTCAAAACCTCAAGCAAAGTCAAGTGCTGCTTCCTGGCGCTGAACTGGACATGGCTGAAACAAGGAGCTGTTTGGTGGCCCATTTCTCCTCCATTTGATCTGAAACTTTTATGGTTTGAAAGTAATTTAAAAATATTATCAAATGGCCATAAAAAACCTCAGCCAAATTACACACATGAGGAGCTATTAACCACCAAAACAAGGCACAAAACACCCTTTTAACCGGATAATGGGCAGCCGGGTACAAGGAGAGAAGAGTGAGGTGATTGTTGCTCTAATCTATGCGTAGCCACTTGCAAGAGCCATCATGAAGAGTACTTAGCAGCAAAGAAGCTTCCATTGGCCCCAAAGTCGACACATCATCCTCAAGATTAGCAATGAAGAGGTGTCAAGTGGAGGATTCATCTATCCTTTTATGCTTTGATTTGATCTTTGTATTTTTGCCTAGTTTAGCTTGTAGTGCAACCTAAGGCCTATGTTTTTACTTGAAAGCTTTGTATTAAACCCCCCCAAAGCCCTTTGGCCGGCCACTCAAGCATTGGAATGAAATGAAGTTGAGCTTTGCTCCTTTGAACTCTCAAAGTCTCTTCTAGCTTATCTCTTCCTTTGGCTGGGTTGAGTGGTGATCTAGCAAGAGTCTTAACTCCTTCTTGGTGGTGTTTCTGTATCCAAGGGGTGGTTAAGGGCCCTAACATCTTTCCTTGGTGGTGTTCCTGTATCCAAGGTTGGTGTTAGTTCCGGTTGCTTATCCAAGTCTAAGGTGAGTTTGTGGTTTCAAAGTTGCCTTGAACTTCTAGCACTTTTCTTACAATTTTCCCATCCTCTTGGCTTTCCCTTGAGGATACATCATATTTGGTATCAGAGCTAAGGCTTCCCTAGGCCTAAGCTTGCTGCCCAACACCCTTCCACACACCCCAAACACATTCCCCCTCAAAAACACCAAACCGTGCTCCACGGTTTTTCACCATCCAGAAAATCGGCACGGTCAGCCCGTGCCAAAGAGCACGACCGTGCCACCCTCACATTCCAGCCACGCTTCCTTTTTCATCCACACCCAGTACTTCAGCACGGTCACCCCGTGCCATGTCGCACGACCGTGCCACCCCTTTTCCAGCAACATCTCAACTTCACTCCCGTCCAGAACCACAGCACGGCCACCCCGTGCCTCACAGCACGCCCGTGCCACATTCAGGCCGTGAAGTTCCTGCCTATTTCAACACAAGCACTACTAGCATGACCATGGAGGAAAAGTTTGAGGCTCTCATGAGGAATTATGAGGCCTTGAAGCTACAGAATGAAGAGATCAAAGGTCAGAACGAGTATTTGAGGCGACAACTTGGAGACTCCTTGAAGCAAAAACAAAAGGAGATTAGAAGTTCCCGATCTTCTAACTCTTCCGACTCCGAGCCGGAAGCAAGAGAAGCCCCACACTTGAGCTCGTCAAGTGAAGAGGAGGCTTATAGAAGATCAAGAAGAGGAAGGCGGACAACCTCTCACCAAGGAGACATTAGAGTGGAGATTCCAGAATTTGAAGGGAAGCTAGACCCCGATGAGTTCTTGGAATGGATGCAAACCGTTGAGAGAATCTTTGACTACAAAGAGATTTCCGAGGGAAATAAGGTAAAACTTGTGGCCCTTAAACTTCGTAAATATGCTTCTCTTTGGTGGTCCAACCTTTGTGCTAAGAGAGTTAGGCAAGGGAAGGGAAAGATTCGAACATGGGAAAAGATGAAAACCAAACTCAAAGCCCGTTTCTTACCCCCATCTTACCTACAAGACAATTATTCCCAACTTCACAATCTCACCCAGGGGAACTTGAGTGTTGAGGAGTACACTAGGGAATTTGAGAAGTTGTTAATCAAGTGTGACTTGAGAGAGCCGAAGAGCAAACCATAGTGAGATATTTGGGTGGGTTAGATCCTAGGTATGCCCATGTGGTGGAATTGCAACAATACACCACTTTTGATGAGGTGTGTGTCTTAGCCCACAAAGTTGAACAACAAAGGAAATCCAAGCTCTACAAAAGAGAACCTCCCAAACCCTTTCCCAAGAGCCAACCTTTCAACAAGGGGAGCTCTTATCCACCTCCCAAACCCACGGTTACTACACCCTCACCTCCACAAAAGAACCAAGCCCCACAAAAGACTCCACCTTCCCAAAACCGTCCCAACCCTAAGCCAAATGACCAAAGGAGATGTTTCAAGTGTCAAGGTCTTGGGCACATTGCTTCGGAGTGTCCAAATAGGAGAGTTATCACCTTGGCCGAGTGGGATGAGAGAAGAGAAGAAGAGGGAGAAGAGGAGGAAGAAAGAGAAGGTGTGTATTACATGGAGGAACGAGAAGAAGTGATTGAGGAAGCGGATGAAGGAGAGTTACTTGTATTGAGGAGAGCTTTGAGTACCAAAAGAGGAGAGCATGAAGAACAAAGGGAGAACATTTTCCATACACGTTGCACCATTCAAAGCAAAGTGTGTTCCCTCATCATTGATGGTGGGAGTTGTGCAAATGTGGCTTCCGTGACTATGGTGGAGAAGCTTGGCCTTCAAGCTTCGGCTCATCCTCACCCCTACAACATCCAATGGCTAAATCAAGGTAAGGGGTTGCAAGTTAATTCAAGATGCCTGATTTCATTTTCAATTGGGAAGCACTATCATGATGAATTGTGGTGTGATATCATCCCCATGGATGCATGTCACCTTTTGTTGGGAAGACCTTGGTTGTTTGACACTTCTATCAAAAAGCCATGGTCTACCCAATAATATATGGCAAGCATCCATGGGGACTATATCACACCAAATCTCATCTTTATAGTTTTTCCCAATTGAAAAGAAAACAAGACAACGGTGAGTAATTTGCAAACCTTTGCCTTGATTCAACCATTGTATGGTGTAGGGATTTGGACGAGGAGAGACTTGCAGCTTGAGTTTGTCCACCATCGTCTTTGAGGCAACGTTAGCACAACTACCTCCATCAATGATAAGGGAACAAACCTTGTCTCCTACGGTACACCTGGTGTGAAAAATGGCTTCTCTTTGCTCCATGTCCTTTTGAGTGGCAATTCCACTCAAGGCCCGGCGGATAACAAGCAAATCTCCTTCATCGGGGCCTTCCTCAACTTCTTCCAAACTTCCTTCTTCAAAGTGCTCTCCTTCTTCTTCATCATAGGCATGTTCATCACATGCTTCTTGGTACCCCGCTAGGGAAACAATCCTCCTGTTTGGACACTCAGATGCATAGTGTCCCATGCCTTGACACCGAAAGCAACGAACCTTGTCCTTTGATTTGGGCTCTTGTGTGGAGGGTTTTGGAGGGGTTGGAGTGGTGTTTTTGGTTTGTGGAGGTGGGGGATTTTGTGGACGAGGAGGGTAGTACGGAGGCTTTTGTGTGGGGTAAGGACGAGAGAGAGGCTTGGAAAGGACACTCTTTCCCTTTGATTTCTTTTGTTGCTCTACCTTGTAGGCTAGAGAACTCAAGTCATCTAGGGATGAATAGGGTTGCAACTCAATTACATGAGCAATGGACTCATCAAGACCGGTCAAGTATCTTACCAAGGTTTGTGAGTCGTCTTCTCTCAAATCGCATTTGAGTAGGAGTTGTTCAAACTCCGAGTGTATTCTTCCACACTCTTGGATCCTTGCTTGAGTCGATGGAGCTTGAGATAATTGTCTTGCACATAGTGAGAGGGAAGAAACTTGGCCTTGAGTTTTTCTTTCATTTTGGCCCAAGTTCTGATTTTCCCTTTCCCGTTTCTTGCTCTTTTCGCTCCAAGGTTAGCCCACCAGATTGAAGCATATTTTCGGAGTTTAAGGGCTACAAGCTTTACCTTCTTATCTTCCGGGATGTCCTCATATTCAAAGATCCTCTCAATGGTGTGCAACCAATCGAGAAATAAGTCCGAATCAAGTTGGCCTTCAAATTCGGGGATGTCAATTCGGACACCACCAATATTTCCTCCTTGCCTTCGTCTCCTTGGGGGTTCCTCATCACTTGAATTGGCATGGGATTGATGGACTTCCTCTTCAGATTCAACCACCGGTTCATGAGGATGAGAGGGAGTGGGGCTATGAACCCACCTTCTTTTCTCCTCCAAAAGTTGCCCCAAGTTGAGTTCGAAGATAAGTGAGTTGTGCTTCTAACTCTTCCACACGTGCTTGGTCGCTTCTTGTGGACTTTGTAGACATGTTGGAGATGCGTTGAAGGAAGAATATGCAGCAGGGAAAGTGGCACGGTCGTGCAGGGGGGCACGGTCAGGCCGTGCTATGCTTCGGCTGAAGAAAATGCAGAAAAGTAGAGTGGCACGGTCGTGTTTGGCGGCACGGGGGCACCGTGCTCCGTCTCGACTTGAAGATTCCTGGAAAAAGAATATGGCACGGTCGTGTGTTGTGGCACGGGGGCACCGTGCTGCTTCTCGGGTCTTCAAGACTTCGGATTGCCGGTTTGTGCCTCTTTTTTTTTTTTTTATTTTGGCTTTTTGGGATTTGTTTGGGTATGATGTGGGTCACTTAAAAGCCTTGGCTCTGATACCAATTGATGTATATGTGGGTGGGGGTAAGTGAACCAAATCAAACTCCAACTCAAATAAGCCAAATTGGAAAGAGAAATGAAAGATGGATGAGATGGATGAAGAACTTAACTACACAAGAAAAAGGGATAGAACAAGATCTTGTAATTGAGATAATCCTTCACGGAGCCACTCAATGACTTGACCTTTGGCTAATTCTCTTGTCTTAACCAAGGAATCACTCCAATTGGAAAAGGAAGAGAACCTAGAACACCACTTGAATTAGCCAAATTCAAGATATAGAACTAGGGATTTTTGAGACACAAATGAGAATCACTCTCAAAGGTGCTTGTATTACTTTGGAAATCTCTTACAATGCTGAATGATTAGCTTCACATGCCCCTCCCCTTTTATAGACGCAGCAAAAGACAATCAAAAGACTCAAATAACTCCTAACAATTAAAACTAGCTAATGAAAAGTCTAAGAAAAATGAAAAGACACATCATAAAAGGGGGTGGGGGGAGGTTACAAGGAATATTCTAGGATTTTTGCAGCTGATTACATCAATCTAGAAGCATCTAAAACGTGCACAATATCAGCCACACAAGTATATGTAACCGAAGACTCTTCATATTCCCAGCATTAATCCTTGCAACGGCCTCAACTTCAACAGAGCATAACTTCCAGAATACTCGGCCAAATCACGCGTTCTTGGGCTTGTTAGAAAGCCCTGGAAGTCTATTTTCCAGAATGGGCTCATTTGCTCATTTTGGATAAGCGGTTTGAAAGTTATGGCCCAAACAATGCACCTATCTCAGACTGGACTGGATCAGCACAACGTATCTTTGAGTGATATTTTTGCCCAATCAAATGATGTCCAAATTAAATAAAATTGGGCTTATTTTAAAGCTGACATCTTACGCTTCAAAACCATGTGGAGCCTCAAGTTGTGGGTCCACGTTAGGTAGGCCAAAAGTGCACACAAAAATCGGGAAATTTCTGGATGAAGGCGACACTACCTCTTCGGGCATGAACGCCAATTTCCGGCAACGTTTGGCAACTTCCTTGACCTCTTGAAGCTTGAGTGAATCCTCCTTGGGCTGAGCTTGATGGTCCTTGGGCTTCTCACGATGGTCTCCATCATTCCTCCTTTAGTTCGACCTCCTCAGCTGCCTTCCATTCTGCTAAGGTGACATACCTCCTGTTGGTACAATCTGATGCCAAGTGACCAATGCCTTGGCACTTATAACACCTTGGGATGCTTTTAGGAAGGGGTTTTGGTGTGAATTGTGGGGACAGGCCCTTTTGTGGAGTTTGGTCTTTTTGTGGAGAAGGGGAAATGGATGCCATGGGTTTAGGAGCATAAGATGAACTCCCCTTGTTTAAGGTTTGTTCATGTGAGGGTTTTGGGACTTCATGCCGTGAGGGCGGTTCGCTCTTCTTTTGCTGCTCAACCTTGTGAGCTAGCACACATACTTCATCAAAACAAGTGTAAGCTTGCAAATCAACAATATTAGCATACCTGAGGTCAAGACCTCCCAAGTATCTAACAATTGTTTGCTCTTCAGGTTCATGCAAATCACACTTAATCACAAGCTTTTCAAACTCTCGAGTGTATTCTTCTACACTCAAATTACCTTGGTTCAAATGGTGGAGTTGTGAGTGACAATCTTGAACATACGTAGAAGGAAGAAATCTAGCCTTGAGCTTTGATTTCATCTTCTCCCAAGTTCTGATTTTGGACTTCCTTTCTCTTACTCTTTTGGCACACAAGTTAGTCCACCAAAGAGAAGCGTACTTACGAAGCCTTAAAGCAATCAGCTTCACCTTTTTGTCTTCGGGGATGTCCTTGTACTCAAAGACTCTCTCAACTGTGTGTAACCAATCCAAGAAATCTTCAAGATCAAGCTTGCCTTCAAATTCTGGAATTTCAACTCTAAAGTCATTAGAGTTATCTTGTCCTCTTTGCTCTTGCCGTGGTCTTCTGAGTGGTTCTTCATCGCTTGAAACATCAAGAGCATAGCCAGCTTCGGGATCTTGCCTCCTTGAATAGGATGAATCCTCATTCATCTTCTGCTTAAGAAAAGTACCCAATTGCTTGCGTAGGTACTCATTCTGAGCTTTAAGTTCTTGATTAGAGGAAGTAATCTCATAGTTACTCTTCAAAATAGCATCAAGCTTTTCTTCCATGCTCACACTGGTACTCATGGTTGTGTTTAAGAAATGGGATAGAAGGGAGTTTGGATGTGTGGACTCAATACCAGGCCAAAGATGAAACTCAGCTCTGATACCAAATATGATGTACCTGCCGAGGGTCTAGGCTAAAACTCAAATTAAGAGTGAAACCTTATAATCCAAAGGTAGATACAATCAAGGGAAAACCAAGGAAAGAGGACACATAATATGATGGTTGTGAAGCATCAAACATTTGAGGGAGGAATGGAACTTAGAATCAAGGGATTCTAAGTGAAAATCAAAGGAAGTTTGATGTACTTTGATGTATATCTCAAAGGGTGAGTGGAACCAAGTTACAAGCTACCAAGAATATGAAGCAATCAAGTGAAACCACACGGATTAGGTGTGGCACGGTCGTGCCTTTAGGCATGGGCAGGCCGTGCCACTTTTGTGGTTTGTGACACCATGTTTCTCACTTTTGCACGGTTGAGTATGGTTTGAGGTTTGTGATGGAAGCTAGACTATTAGAGGTAGTCTAAGCCTTGAGTAAGCATGGGGATGGATATGTGAGTGGCTTGTAAATGAGGAAAGGTGGGAGAGAAGCAAAGTTAAGATTCACTAACTCCAAATTAAAGCTAGCAAACTCACTTTAGCTCTCTTTGAATACTTGAGTATAACACCAAATGAGATAGAACTAAACTTGAAGAATGGATACAGAAACACCACCAAACTCAAGTTTAGGGCCCTTAAACTATGATTAAGATACAGATATCACCACTTAATCAAGTTTAAGACTTCACTTGAACACCACCTCAATCGGCCAAAATTAAGGATAAGCAAGCTAAGTGTTTGGAGTGTGCCTAAGCACCGAAAGCACAATGCTCTCAACTTTGAGTTTGATTCAAATCTGGTATATGTTACAAGGGGCCGTGCAAGCTCTTTAAATAGAGCTAAGCTAGCAAGCAAGCACACACACAAGCACCTTGACCTTTCCCTCCTAAGGAGGAAAGGTATTAAGAGCTAAACAAGCTGATTTGTGCTAATCTAAAATACAAGCTTGCTTAAACTAGTCTAACACATTTGAAACAACAAGGAAAGCAAGACTAATAGTTATTACAACTTTAATTGACTTGTACTTAAGCCCAAGCAGCTGGAAACTCAGCAAGAATGCACATGCTTCAGCTGAAAAGCACAAGCCACTTTACGGCTGGCCAATGGGAAGCAAGAAACATCTTTCTTTGTCTCTCTTCTCTTATTGGCTGTTCTTTTCAAGGTAGCAGCTGCTCATTGAAGCCTTCGGACGTGTGCCCAGCCTTGGAGGACGTGCCATATCAGCTGAAGTGAAGCAAACCCACCGGTGAGGGCAAAAACAAACTGGATTGTCAAATCGGGTTCTTTGGACAGAAACTGACCGGTTTTGTGACTGAGTTTAACCCTAGCAAAAGTGAGTATGATTCTGTTTTTAGACCATGGGAGGAAAGTTTAGGATGTGTATAATCCCCCACAACCAAGAAATTAACGTTAAACAAAGTTTAAGTGGGCCCTTCAAGCTAAAACTTTAAACCGTGCAGATTAGGTGCTAATCTGGCCGGTTTGGCAAAACATCTTGTTCTCCCTTTCTTCGAGTGGAATGATGGAAAAGTAATGCTGGGGATTGAAAGGGGACATCTTGAGGATTCTAAGAAGGTAAAAATCCAAGATTTAAACCACCATTAAGCTTGTCTAAATACATACCCAAAAACCGGGTACAATCTGTCTGAACTGGCAGTTTGTATAGCTTGGGTTTATTAGCCAATTTGAGAGGGCAAATGAAGTCCAAATGGGATGAAACTTTTTTTGTTGCAAAGCTGACTTCTTGAACTTTAATCCCAATGCAAAATATTGGACTTAAACCTTAAAGGGTTTGACGTAATTAACCTCTCGAAAATCGGGTTTGCTGTGAAAACAAACCTGACCTGCTGTTTTAGGTCCTTAAACAAAACTAGGATGAATCATTCATCCTTTAATCACCAAAATAAAATTACCTAGCCTTGATTTGATTCTTTAAATCAAAGGGCATGGAGGGATCTCCATCAGTTGAGGAGTATACTGGGGAGTTTGAGAAGTTGTTGATCAAGTGTGACTTGAGGGAGCCCGAAGAGCAAACCATAGTGAGGTATTTAGGAGGGTTAGATCCTAAATATGGTCATGTGGTAGAATTGCAACAATATACTACCTTTGATGAAGTGTGTGTCTTAGCCCATAAAGTGGAACAACAAAGAAAATCCAAGCTCCTCAAAAGAGAACCTCTCAAACCCCTTCCCGAGAGCCAACCCTCCAACAAGGGGAGCTCTTCCCCACCTTCTAAACCCACGGTTCCAACCCCTTCCACCACACAAAAGAACCAAGCTCCTCAAAAGAGCCTAACCCTTCCAAACCGTCCAAACCCCACAACCTTGAACACAAAAAGATGTTTTAAGTGTCAAGGTCTAGGCCACATAGCCTCGGAATGTCCAAATAGGAGAGTCATCTCCTTGGCCGAATGGGAAGCGACTAAGGAGGAAAAGGAGGAGGAGGACAAGGAGGTGTATTTCATGGAGGAGGTCGTGGAGGAGGCGGACGAAGGAGAGTTACTTGTGTTAAGGAGAGCCTTGAGTAGCCATAAAGGAGACAAGGAGGACCAAAGGGAAGACCTATTTCACACAAGATGCACGGTCCATGGCCAAGTGTGCTCCGTGATTATTGATGGTGGTAGTTGTGCGAACGTGGCCTCACTTAGCATGGTGGAGAAACTCAACCTCCAAGCCTCGGCTCACCCCCATCCTTACAACATCCAATGGCTCAATCAAGGTAAAGGATTGCAAGTAAATTCGAGGTGCTTGATTTCATTTTCCATTGGTAAAAGTTACCAAGATGAGTTGTGGTGCGACATCATCCCCATGGATGCATGTCATCTTTTGTTGGGAAGGCCATGGTTGTTTGACCGAAAGGTGATGCATGATGGCTATTTGAATACTTATACCTTTCCAAAGGATGGAAGGAAGATCACCCTTGCCCCCCTAAGCCCATCCCAACTCCACAAAATTAAGCCCCAAAGGAACCAAGAGCATTCGGGCTTACTCCTCACCACTAAAGAGCTACTTCTAAAGGTCTCACACCATGAGTTCAAGGACAATTTGAGGGCAAATTCTCCTCAACAAGGGGAGGATGATGGAGATCCATCCATGACCATGAATACCTACCCCCAAGGTAATCCAAAACAATCAGAATCAATGGCTAAAGTGCAAAAAACATGCCTAGTTTGCCTTAGTCATTTTCAGCCTTCATCCTGTTTTCGGCCTGTGAACAAACCCGGTTTTGTACACCTTTTTACATGACCTTCCAATGGATATGATTTGGATGCAGGAGGCCTAACTTTAAGTTTAAGATGTGTTCTTTCCAATAAGACCAATTGCAAGTCATTTGGAGGTCATTTGCTACCTCAAATCAGCTGTTGAAGTCAAGTGCTCAAAACTGTTTCAGTTCTGCCCAGTTCTGGAAATGGGTCTGTTTGGACGCCCAAAGCTCCTCCATTTGGACTGAAACTTTTATGGCTTGAAAGCATATTAAAAATATTATCAAGTGGCCATAAAAAAACTCAGCCAAATTACACACTTGTGGAGCTATTAACCAGCAAATTAAGGGAAGAAACTCCCTTTTACCCGGGTAAAGGCAGCAGCTGCATATTGTTCTTTTTGAGGTGCTTTTTTGCTCTTATCAAGGTTTAATCCACTTGCAAATGACTTGATTAGAGTGCCAAGCTGCTGATTGAAGTCTCCCAAGCTCCCAAGGTCGACACCTAAGCCTCAAGATTAACAATGAAGATGTGTCAAGCCACGGTTTAATCTAACCGTTTTTGGTGTTGTTTTGATTTTCAGGTTTTTGCCTAGTTTAGCTTGTAAGGTAGTCTAGGGCCTATGTTTTGTACTAGGAAGCTTTGTATTTAAGCCCCCCCAAGGCCCTTTGGCCGGCCATCATGTTGAGAAAATAGATTGAAGTTGAGCTTTGCTCCTTTGAACTCCCAAACTCTCTTCTAGCTTATCTCTATCTTTGGTCGGGTAGGGTGGTGATCTAGCAAGAGTCTTAACCTCCCTTTGGTGGTGTTTCTGTATCCGAGGAGTTGTTAAGGGCCCTAGTACTAAACTTGGTGGTGTTTCTGTATCCAAGTGAGGTGCTAGTTTCGGTTCTATTCACAAAACTATCCTACTTTGAGCTTGTGTTTACAAAGGAAGCTTGAATCCGTTTGTTCCCTTTGCATTCTGATTTGGCTTGCTTTGGCTACCCCCCCTTGAGGATACATCACGGTTGGACGCATGACCGTGCGTATTCCCTTCTCGAATTGTCTTTCTTTTGATGTGAGGTTGCTTGGGTTGTCCCTACCCTTGGCCTTTACATCATATTTGGTATCAGAGCTGTGTTTCATCTTGGCCTGGTATTGAACCCACAAAATCCAAACTTCCTTCTTCTCCATTTCTCAAACACAACATGAGTACTAGTATGAGCATAGAAGAGAAGCTTGATACTATTATGAAGAGTAATCACGAGATTACTTCTACTAACCAAGAGCTCAAGGCCCAGAATGAATATTTACGCAAGCAATTGGGTGCCTTCCTCAAGCAAAAGCAAAAATTCAATGAAGAACCATCCCATTCAGCATCACAAGGCCGAGAGCAAGTATTCAGTCACCACCTTGAGTCCTCAAGTGATGAAGAACTATTCAGAGAACCACGACAAGAGCCAAGAGGACAAGGTAATTCTAATGATTTTAGAGTTGAAATTCCAGAATATGAAGGCAAACTTGATCCAGAGGACTTCTTGGACTGGTTGCACACAGTGGAGAGGGTATTTGAGTATAAGGACGTTCCAGAAGAAAAGAAAGTCAAGTTGGTGGCATTAAGGTTACGTAAGTATGCTTCCTTATGGTGGACCAACTTATGTGCTAAGAGAGTTAGGGAACGTAAGACTAAAATCAGAACTTGGGAAAAGATGAAAACCAAGTTGAAGGCTAGATTCCTACCCCCCACGTATGTTCAAGATTGTTATTCACAACTTCATAATCTGAACCAAGGCAATCTTAGTGTTGAAGAATACACTAGAGAATTTGAAAAGCTTGTGATTAAATGTGATTTGCAAGAACCGGAAGAGCAAACGATTGTAAGGTACTTAGGAGGACTCGATCCTAGGTACTCAAACGTCGTTGAATTGCAAGCTTATACTACCTTTGATGAGGTTTGTGTGCTTGCTCACAAAGTGGAGCAACAAAAGAAAGCTAAGCAAACTTTTAAGCCTCCACATCAAAGACCTCCAACCCGGAACCAACCTTTTAACAAGGGGAGTTCCCAACCAGTTTCTAAGCCACAAAATCCCTTCCCTTTCAATCCACAAAGAACCCAAGCACCACAAAAGGCCCCAGCACCCCCAATTCGTCCAAATCCCAATCCAATGAGCACTAGAAGATGTTTCAAGTGCCAAGGGTTAGGCCATATAGCTTCAGAGTGCCCAAAAGGCAAAGAGAATCAACATATATTTTTCATGACCTTTGGTGAACCATCAACCTTTTTCCCCACTCCACCCACACTCAAAGCACTCAAACAAACCTTCTGTCAATTCAATTCAGAATAATTCCTTACAGATTCACAGAATCATTCTAAATTAAGAGCATATGAAGAAGTGGTTCATGACATATTCAAAGAGTCCCTTAAGTCCAACATTCAATTCAGCAAGGGACATAAAGAGAAGAGAGCCTCCAAGATCAAAGGCAAGTTATTCGAATGGTTGATTCTGTTTCAGCCATACAATGAATCAAGAAGAGGAGGTAATTACCTAAATTGATTTGAGGACAAATCTTTTTAACAAGGGGAGAATGATGGAGATCCCTCCATGCCCTTTGATTTAACGAATCAAATCAAGCTAGGTAATTTCATTTTGGTGATTAAAGGGTGAATAATTCATCCTTGTTTTTGTTTAAGGACCTAAAACAGCAGGTCAGGTTTGTTTTCAGCAGCAAACCTGATTTTGAGAGGATAATTTCGTCAAACCCTTTAAGGTTTAAGTCCAATATTTTGCATTGGGATTAAAGTTCAAGAAGTCAGCTTTGCAACAAAAAAAGTTTCATCCCATTTGGACTTCATTTGCCCTCTCAAATTAGCTAATAAACCCAAGATATACAAACTGCCAGTTCAGACAGAATGTAGCCGGTTTTTGGGTATGTATTTAGACAAGCTTAATGGTGGTTTAAATCTTGGATTTTTGCCTTCTTAGAATCCTCAAGATGTCCCCTTTCAAGCCCCAGCATTACTTTTCCATCATGCCACTCGAAAAAAGGGAGAACAAGGTGTTTTGCCAAACCGGCCAGATTAGCACCTAATCTGCACGGTTTAATGTTTTAGCTTGAAGACCCCACTTAAACTTTGTTTAACCTTAATTTCTTGGTTGGGGGGGATTATACACATCCTAAACTTTCCTCCCATGGTCTAAAAACAGAATCATACTGATGTATATGTGGGTGGTAAGTGAATCAAATCAAACTCAAATAAACCCAAATAAGAATTGAACCAAAGTAAAGAGAAAATGGAATGAAAATAATGGCAAAACAGAACAAAGGATAAACAAGACCTTGCACTTGAGATAATCCTTTGCGGAGCCACTCAAGGACTTGATCTTGGGCAAATCCTCTCGTCTTCACCAAGGAATCACTCCAATTGGAAAAGAAAAGAGAACCTAGAACACCACTTGAACTTGCCAAAATTCAAGATATAGAACTAGGGATTTGGAATACTTTTGAGAATCACACTCAAAGGTAATTGTATTTCACTTGGGAAAGCTTACAACTCTGAATTGAGAAACACTTCACACCCCCACTATATATAGGCAACAACAAGACAAGCAAAAGACACAAACTCCTAGCAATTTAAAGCTAGAAAATTGAAAAGACTTAGGAAAAATAAAAAGACACAACTTAAAGGAATGGGGGAGGTTACAATGAACATTCTAGACTTCCTATCAGCTGAAGAAATCCATCCAAGTCGTGCATGATGTCAGCAAGGTGATGTCATGTAACCTATGTCTCTTCATTTGTCCAGCATTAACTCCATGCAGCAGCCTTCACTTCAACTGCGCATTTCTCTCAGGTCACACGTCCAAATAAGGTGATTTTAGGCTTGGTCGAAAGCCCTGGAAAGCTATTTTCCAGAATGGGCTCATTTGCTCAATTTGGATAAGTAGATCAAAAGTTATGGTCCGAACATTACACCTATATCAGAACTGGACTGGAGCAGGACATGTCTTCTTTGAGTAATATTTAGCCCAACCAAACGACGTCCAAATTAAACATAATTGGGCTTGTTCGAAAGCTGAGAGCTTAAACTTCAAAACCATGTGGCCCCTCAAGTTGTGGGTCCACTTGAGCTAGTCTAAAAATGAGCACAAAAAAAAAATTACCTTCGGCAGGGATGAATCGGGCACCAATTCTTCCGGAAGGAATATGAGTTTTATCCAGATTTTTGCCACTTGCTTGACTACTTCATGGTGTCTAAAGTCCTTGAACTCACATAATAAGAGAAAATATGAGAGTTCCCATGCACGCTCTTGTTTGACACTTTTCTTCTTGGAAGTTGACCTTAAATAAAAATGATGCATATGGGAATATGCATCACATACTCACTTTTGTTAGGGTTAAACTCAGTCACAAAACCGGTCAGTTTCTGTCCAAAGAACCCGGTTTGACAATTCAATTTGTTTTTGCCCTCACCGGTGGGTTTGCTTCACTTCAGCTGATATGGCACGTCCTCCAAGGCTGGGCACACGTCCCAAGGCCTCAATGAGCAGCTGCTACCTTGAAAAGAACAGCCAATAAGAGAAGAGAGACAAAGAAAGATGTTCCTTGCTTCCCATTGGCCAGCCGTAAAGTGGTTTGTGTTTTTCGGCTGAAGCATGTGCATTCTTGCTGAGTTTCCAGCTGCTTGGGCTTAAGTACAAGTCAATTAAAGTTGTAATAAATATTAGTCTTGCTTTCCTTGTTGTTTCAAATGTATTAGACTAGTTTAAGCAAGCTTGTATTTTAGATTAACAGAAATCAGCTTGTTTAGCTCTTAATACTTTTCCTCCTTAGGAGGGAAAGGTGAGGTGTGTGCTTGTATGACTGCTAGCTTGCTTATTCAAAGGCACACAGCCCCCCTTGTAAGATATATCAGACTTTGAAGAAAACCCCTTTGAGAGCTTTGTGCTTTCGGTGCTTAGGCACACTTCAAAACTCTTGCTTGCTTATCTTAGTTTAGGCCAAACTAAGTGGTGTTCAAGTGAGTCTTAATCTTGATTGAGTGGTGATTCTGTATCTTGATCAAGCTTAAGGGCCCTAAACTCAAAGATTAGTGGTGTTTCTGTATCTAATCCTCGAGTTTAGTTCTATCCTAAATCACTTGATTAGCTTGAATCTTCAAGTTGATCTTCTTCGTTCTTCGTGTTCTTCATTTATCACCTTCAATACTTGAATGTTCTTCAAGTCATTCCATTAAACCACCTACCATACTTCCATTCCCCCCTTTCAATACTACTCCTTCTACCTTTCCCATCATAGAATCAAGTCCAAACAAAGCTCGTTGCATTAGAATAAGCTTTGCTCTCAAAGACATTCAAAACCGTGAAGATTCATCCAAGGCAAGCTTATCACGTCCACACATAGTTCAACGCACGCCCGTGCGTACCCTGCAATTTGCAACCCGAGGCTGCACACGGTTGGACGCACGACCGTGCGTATTCCCTTCTCGAATTGTCTTTCTTTTGATGTGAGGTTGCTTGGGTTGTCCCTACCCTTGGCCTTTACATTAGCACCGAAAGCAACGAACCTTGTCTTTAGATTTGGGCTCTTGTGTGAAGGGTTTTGGAGGGGTTGGAGTGGTGTTTTTGGTTTGTGGTGGTGGGGGATTTTGTGGACGAGGAGGGTAGTACGGAAGCCTTTGTGTGGGGTAAGGACGAGAGAGAGGCTTGAAAGGGTACTCTTTCCCTTTGATTTCTTTTGTTGTTCTACCTTGTAGGCTAGAGAACTCAAGTCATCAAGGGATGAATATGGTTGCAATTCAACAATATGAGCAATAGACTCATCAAGTCCGGTTAAGTATCTTATCAAGGTTTGAGAGTCATCTTCTTTCAAGTCGCATTTGAGTAGGAGTTGTTCAAACTCCCGAGTGTACTCCTCTACACTTTTTGATCCTTGCTTGAGGCAGTGGAGTTTTAGATAATTATCTTGCACATAGTGTGAGGGAAGAAACTTGGCCTTGAGTTTTTCTTTCATTTTGGCCCACGTTCTAATTTTCCCTTTCCCATTTCTTGCTCTTTTCGCTCCAAGGTTAGCCCACCAGATTGAAGCATATTTGTGGAGTTTAAGGGCTACGAGTTTTACCTTCTTGTCCTCCGGGATGTCCTCATATTCAAAGATCCTCTCAATGGTGTGCAACCAATCGAGAAATAAGTCCGGGTCAAGTTGGCCTTCAAATTCGGGGATGTCAATTCGGACACCACCAATATTGCTTCCTTACCTTCGTCTCCTTGGGGCTTCTTCGTCACTAGAATTGGCTCAGGATTGAAGGACTTCTTCTTCCGATTCGACCATCGGTTCATGAGGATGAGAGGGAGTGGGGCTATGAACCCACCTTCGTTTTTCCTCCAAAAGTTGCCCAAGTTGAGTTCGAAGATAAGTGACTTGAGCTTCTAACTCTTCCACACGTGCTTGATTGCTTCTTGTGGACTTTGTAGACATGTTGGAGATGCTTTGAAGGAAGAATATGCAGCAGGGAAAGTGGCACGGTCGTGCAAGGGGGCACGGGCAGGCCGTGCTATGCTTCGACTTGAAGATTTCTGGAAAATGAATATGGCACGGTCGTGTGGTATGGCACGGGGGCACCGTGCGAAATTTCTGGCCTGTGGACACTGGATGTTCACGTTTTTTTTTTTGTTTTTTTTTAATGTATTTGGGTGTGATGTGGGTCACTTTAAAACCTTTGCTCTGATACCAATTGATGTATATGTGGGTGGTAAGTAAACCAAATCAAACTCAAATAAACCCAAATAAGAATTGAACCAAAGTAAAGAGAAAATGGAAGGTTGATTGAGATGGAATGAAAATAATAACAAAAAGAACAAAGGATAAACAAGACCTTGCACTTGAGATAATCCTTCACGGAGCCACTCAAGGACTTGATCTTGGGCAAATCCTCTCGTCTTCACCAAGGAATCACTCCAATTAGAAAAGAAAAGAGAACCTAGAACACCACTTGAACTTGCCAAAATTCAAGATATAGAACTAGTGATGGAGATCCCTCCATGCCCTTTGATTTAAAGAATCAAATCAAGGCTAGGTAATTTTATTTTGGTGATTAAAGGATGAATGATTCATCCTAGTTTTGTTTAAGGACCTAAAACAGCAGGTCGGGTTTGTTTTCACAGCAAACCCAGTTTTCGAGAGGTTAATTACGTCAAACCCTTTAAGGTTTAAGTCCAATATTTTGCATTGGGATTAAAGTTCAAGAAGTCAGCTTTGCAACAAAAAAAGTTTCATCCCATTTGGACTTCATTTGCCCTCTTAAATTGGCTAATAAACCCAAGCTATACAAACTGCCAGTTCAGACAGATTGTACCCGGTTTTTGGGTATGTATTTAGACAAGCTTAATGGTGGTTTAAATCTTGAATTTTTACCTTCTTAGAATCCTAAAGATGTCCCCTTTCAAGCCCCAGCATTACTTTTCCATCACTCCACTCGAAGGAAGGGAGAACAAGATGTTTTGCCAAACCGGCCAGATTAGCACCTAATCTGCACGGTTTAATGTTTTAGCTTGAAGGGCCCACTTAAACTTTGTTTAACCTTAATTTCTTGGTTGGGGGGGACTATACACATCCTAAACTTTCCTCCCATGGTCTAAAAACAGAATCATACTCACTTTTGCTAGGGTTAAACTCAGTCACAAAACCGGTCAGTTTCTGTCCAAAGAACCCGGTTTGACAAACCGGTTTGTTTTTGCCCTCACCGGTGGGTTTGCTTCAATTCAGCTGATATGGCACGTCCTCCAAGGCTGGGCACACGTCCCAAGGCTTCAATGAGCAGCTGCTACCTTGAAAAGAACAGTCAATAAGAGAAGAGAGACAAAGAAAGATGTTTCTTGCTTCCCATTGGCCAGCCGTAAAGTGGCTTGTGCTTTTCGGCTGAAGCATGTGCATTCTTGCTGAGTTTCCAGCTGCTTGGGCTTAAGTACAAGTCAATTAAAGTTGTAATAACTATTAGTCTTGCTTTCCTTGTTGTTTCAAATGTGTTAGACTAGTTTAAGCAAGCATGTATTTTTGATTAGCACAAATCAGCTTGTTTTGCTCTTAATAGCTTTCCTCCTTAGGAGGGAAAGGTGAGGTGTGTGCTTGTATGGCTGCTAGTTTGCTTATTTAAAGGCACACAGCCCCCCTTGTAAGATACCAGATTTGAATCAAACTCAAAGTTGAGAGCATTGTGCTTTCGGTGCTTAGGCACACTCCAAACACTTAGCTTGCTTATCCTTAATTTTGGCCGATTAAGGTGGTGTTCAAGTGAAGTCTTAAACTTGATTAAGTGGTAATATCTGTATCTTAATCATAGTTTAAGGGGCCTAAACTTGAGTTTGGTGGTGTTTCTGTATCCATTCTTCAAGTTTAGTTCTATCTCATTTGGTGTTTATACTCAAGGATTCAAAGAGAGTTAAAGTGAGTTTGCTAGCTTTAATTTAGAGTTAGTGAATCTTAACTTTGCTTCTCTCCCACTTTCTCTCATTTACAAGCCACTCACATATCCATCCCCATGCTTATTCAAGGCTTAGACTACCTCTAATAGTCTAGATTCCATCACAAACCTCAAACCATACTCAACCGTGCAAAAGTGAGAAACATGGTGTCACAAACCAGAAAAGTGGCACGGCCTGCCCGTGCCTAAAGGCACGACTGTGCCACACCTAATCCGTGTGGTTTTCACTTGATTGCTTCATATTCTTGGTAGCTTGTAACTTGGTTCCATTCACCCTTTGAGATATACATCAAAGTACATCAAACTTCCTTTGATTTTCACTTAAAATCCCTTGATTTTAAGTTCCATTCCTCCCTCACAGTTGAGCTCACAACCAATCATATTATGTGTTCCACTTGCATTGGTTTTCACCTTGATTTATACCTGTGGATTATACGGTGACAGCACTCTTAATTTGAGTATTAGTCCTAGACCCTCGGCAGGTACATCATTTTTGGTATCAGAGCAAGTTCAGATCCTTGCCTGAACCCCACGCTCCCAAATTAAATCCAAACACAAACAGCCTACTTACGTTTCAAATCAATCCACAAACAACCCTAGACCTCATCCTTCATGCCATCTTCAATGAACTTGGAGAAAGAACTAGCTTTTATTGATATTGGATATGCTTGCTTTGCAATTCCGAAATTTCATGGCGAAATGGAAGAGTTCACAGGTTGGTTATCTAAGGTGGAACGAGTTTTTGCTTGTTGTATCCTTAATGACCAAGAGAAGTTCAAAGTGGTTATTTCAAGATTGAGAGGTTGTGCACTTCAGTGGTGGAATAAGTATAAGTTTGAGCAAAAAAAGAAGGGAAAAGAGAAGGTGAGAACTTGGAAGAAATTGAGTAGTAAGATGAAGGGTTCCTTTTGCCCATCCACTTACACGCCTATGAAAGAAAGTATCTCCATTAAACCCACGAGTTCATTCCCTTCCACCGCACAAAAAAAAACAACCCCACAAATGATCTTTCCCTCACAACTTAGAAGGTGTCTCAAGTGCCAAGGGCTTGGACACTTAGCCACGGATTGCCCAAACAACAAGGTCATTACCTCGGAAGAAAGGAAAGCCGTGAGAGAGGAGGAAATTCAGGAGGAAAAGAAGATGCCATTGGTGGAAGAACCGAAGGAGGTCGAATTAGAGGAGGAAAA
>JAKOGI010004119.1:0-33604 GCA_029747015.1 Carnegiea gigantea
TATATATATATATATATATATATATATATATATATATATATATATATATATATATATGCGTATATAAATATGTACATCTATATATATGTACACGCACACAATTATATATATATGTATGTGTGTGCGTGCGTGTGTGTGTGTGTATGTATGTATGTACATATACACACGCACACACACACACATGTATACATATATATGTATGTGTGTATATAGATTTATATATAGATGCATATATATGTGTGTGTATATATGTGTGTGTGCATATATGTGTGTGCGCATATATATATATATAGAGACACACACGCACACACACGCATACTTATCCATCTATATATATATATATATATCTATATATATATATATATATATATATATATATAATTATATATATAATGTATATATATATATTATATATGTATATATTATATGTGTATATATATATATATATTATATATATATATATATATGTATATATATATATATGTATGTAAATGTGTGTGTGTGTGTATGCATCTCTGTGCTGAATATGAATCATTTTCTTTTGATCCTGTCAGAGCTGACCTCCTTTTTGAATATTGCAAGTCTGAAATTGTCGAGTCTAATGATGTTGTCACTAAGAATTTTAATTTAAACCAGACTCTCGTTCTTTTTGATATAACAGGACTTGTGAACTTTGCACCCACTATTTTGTATAGACTGCTCGTTTACGTTGATATAATTTCTAGGCCAATGACCTCGCTACTGGCTCGTTTTGAGTATGTTCATTTCTTTTCTGATTGGGCTCAAGTATTTGATAAGTTCAAGCGGGCCCTTACTGGTGCTTTATTGGCTAGGTATATGTATTCTTTCTGGCTCCAATTCACTGCTTTTCACTGTTTCTATGTGATTGAGAGTGTTTGATAAGCTGCTACATGCTTTAACGAGTTTTGATTTCAGCAGCACTTTTAAGCTTAATATGGAGTGGTTGATACTTCATAGACCTCTAACTAAGCGGATTTTTAGAGGTATAGCTTAGGTATACTTGTGCACCTGACCTGGTATGATCGTTCTAACTTTTCCCTCTGATTCTTTTCATACTTAGTTGTGGATATTTAGGACTATGATTGTATGGATGATCGATCTTGAGAAGTAATTTGAAATTTGTTGAGCCGTGTTGGCTATGATCACCCTTCGTTACGTTATGATTTCGTGAATATTTGTTAGTTGTGGATACCTAGGATTGTTCTTGTGTATGTTTTAGTTCCTTTGTTTGGTTTCCTTGATTTTGTGTTTTGTTTCCTTGGTTTTGTGTTTTGTTTTTTTTTTTTTAGTTTACTAAGTTTTGGTTTTTCTTTAGTTTAGTTTGTGCTTAATAGTTTCTTTTTGTTCCCTTTCTGGTGTTTTAGTGACTTTGTTTTGGTCTTCCATTTTGTTTTTCTTTTCTTTTGTGTTTTGTTTTGTTTTAGGTTTCTTTTGGATTTAGGTTGGTATTTAGTAGGTCTTTGGTCTTGTCTTGTTTTATTTTGGTGATTATGTTCGTTTTGGTCTTGATCGATTTTTTTCTCTTTTGTTAGGTTTTGGTGTTTGTTTTGCTTTATTTTGTGATTTGGTTTTTGGTTTTTATGATTATCTTTCATTTTGGTCTTAGTGGTGATTTTGATTGATTTGGTGATTAGGTGTGTTTTGGTCTATTTTTGTTTGGTTTTTGATTTTGATTTCCTTTCTTTTGTGATTTTGGTTTTGGTTTTGGTTTTGGTTTGTTTGTGGTTTCTATGTGATTTTTATTAATGTCTTATTTATAAATATTTGTGGTTTCGTGTGATTTTATGGTTGTGTGGCTAATATGATTGCTTTTTAGCACTTTAGTTCCCACAATGAGGACATTTTGAAGTTTTGGTATGAGGGTGAGGTGCCCATTTGTATATATTTTTCGAAAATTTTGAAAAAAAGAAATTGATGCTTTTCTTTTGGGATTTGTGTGCTTTCTTAGGTAATTGTGATCCCATATGCTAGGTTATGGAGTTACATGTAAATCGCGTTTGCATGATGAGATGTCTAGTTCAGGATGTGGATTCGATTTTTCAGAATAACTCTGTCTCATATGTGTTTTTTGGTGCTACCTTGTACACTTTTCCGTCAATTCTTAGGATTTTGTTGTTAAGTTGGCATGTGAACTATTTGTTTGTTGAAATTACCTTTTTAGCTCTTGAAAAATGAAAAAAAAAAGTGAAAAAAAAGTCTAAAAAATGAATAAGAACCCAGGCACCAATGTTCATAGCCACTATCTTTATTTCATATCTTTAATTGGCTTAAATATGTGCTAGTTTACTTGATTTCACATCTGTTTGGGCAATGAAATAAGTACTTTGCACATTCTAATAACACCCCTTTCTAGGGAAGGTCCGAATATTTGTAAGTCAAGCGGGTTTAGAGTGAGTGCGTTATTAATCTTAGAAAAATGAAAGAAAAAAAATGGAAAAATGGAGCAAATAAGGTAATTACGCAAGGAAATAGGGATTGTATTAATGTTAGCAACTTGATTTATAAGAGTTAATATACAGTAGCACATGCACCAAGGTGTACATATCATTGCATATTGAGTGTGGGGTAAAAAATGAGAGTTGGGATGCTTCTTTTGACTTGGATGTTTTCTGATTGTACATTCTATTTGTATATAGCTTGGTGACTTGGTTGCTAGGGTGATGCAATTGCCTGGTTGTGCACATGATTTTCCAATTACTTGTATATTTGTTTCTATGTTTAGAAAAACCAAAAAGATTTTTTATTTTTCTTTCTATGTTTAGAAAAACCAAAAAGATTTTTTATTTTTCTTTCTCTTTTTATCTTTCTTTTTTAACATTTTGTGGATATTTTACTTGAAAACCCTCACGAGACCTCACTCGTCAACTTGGAAAACCGAGCCGTTTAAAGGGCTTGTTGCATTCGCCAAATGCAACCGTGATTCCTACAACAATGAGTTAGGATTTTCTTTTTCTCATTTTTTATTTCCTTTTAGTTAGTTTAGTTGTTTTACTCAAGTGATGAGCAAAATCTTGGTGTTGGGGTATTCGTTTGTGCTAAAAATACGTTATTTTCAAGAAACTTCTATACCTGATTTATGCTCATAATAATTGTTACTTTTAGATTTTCATTTGATTTTATTTTGTTTTGTAGGTTTTGAACAAAATGAGATTAAATGTGGAAAAATGTGAGAAAATAATGAAAAATACCAAAAATGAAGCGGATTTAAGCACAACCTCTTTATCCACCAACCAAAAATGAGAAATAAAAAAAGATAAAACAAAACCGAAAATCCTAGCCGGTCACACACACGGCGCGTGTCACCCTCCTCCCCCTTTATTTTCTCTCTCCTCACAAAACCTAGAAGTCTTGACATTTCCACCCCAACCTCTCGATCTCACCTCCACCTTCATCTTCCTTATCTCCATCCCCCCCTCTCTCTCTTCGATGAACCACCTCATCCTCACCAGTTGTCATGCGGAAGACTCCAGCGCAGTAGCCAGCACATCATCCCACCATACAAATCAGGTGCAAATCGACGGTACAGATGGGCCAAGGTCGAGTATATATTGAAGGCTGTCGGCACCAGATAAAAGGTTAGGAAGCTTTTAGGGTTTAGCTCTAGTTTTCAGGCTTAATTTCTTGCGTTTTAATCTCAGTGTTGGGGATTTAGGGTTAAATTTGGTTTAGGGTTTTGATTTTGGATCTATTCTCAGCCTCCGATTTCATGTAATTAATCTCTGTTCTATTAATTTCCAGTCGACATTCACGATTTTCAGCGTGTAATTGCAATATTTTGGATTCAAGTTTGATTAATTTCGGTTTTTTCCCCTTCCCTGCTTTCATTCTAGTCATGCTTGGTAATGGCGATTCCGTCATTTTTAATGAGTGTTGAAACTCCAAAAATGGAGTTAGTAATGCTCAGCTGAGCTGTAAAGCAGGGAAGCCTTGAGCCTTATTTACCTTCCCCTCATTCGTCTGGCTTTTCTCTTTCCTCTTATTCAAGTTTTCTAGGTGTAGCTAGGTTACATGTGGCATAGTGAAGCTAAGTGTGTGAATTTAGAATATGTTGTGAGTGTATTCTCATTCTGGGTTCGTTGCTTAAGCTCGGGATGCCTCCTCTATTTTGGTTGAATTCTAGATTAGGCTTTGAGAGGTTGCAGGTTTGATTTCGATTATGGGTTGATTGTTGATGGCAGCTTGATTTCCCTGTTGGTGGCTCTGTTTCAGTGTTATTACTCCCTCTCCCCTACTACTCTGTTTTTTGCTTTGTTTTAGATGATCCGATTATGTTCTAGTTTTGATTCATGACCTTTAGCATTCTATTATGTTATGCTCAGTATTCTGTTTAAGCATTGCGTTGGTTTTCTGTTCTATTTTGTTCAGCTAGCTGGAAGTATTTGGGTTAAATAGTTATGCTAGTTAAAGTTCAATCTTTAGTTTTATTTCCTTTTGTTATAGGGTTTCAGTGTTAGTGATATAGATTATTGAGACTTAGAAAACTAGAATATGGTATTTGAGTGTTCAGCTTTGGTCATTTGTTAGTGTAATTATGATGAATGCTTAGCTTGTTCTATACATATTTAGCATGCCTAGTTTGTTTGATTAGTTTCATTTTCCTTAAACTTGGTTTCTTTTCTTTAGATGATGTGATGATTTTATTTGAGTTCGCTCCATTAAAGTTTGTTAGGCCTCATGAAATCATGTGAGTGTTAGTAATTAGTATGTTTAGTTGATTATCATTTTAGTTAGCTTAAGAATGAATTAGATTGTGACCTTAATCTCGTCCGCGTCTTTGAGGAGACGACCCTCAAGTACTACAACGAAAGCTGTAAGCTTGCAGCATTTCATTTACCCTCAAAATTATTAAATAAGTTTTTGGCGTCGTTGCCGGGGACGTGTAACACCCCCTAGCCCCTAGGGTCGAAAGCGTTACGTTTTCTTAACTTTCTACCTAAATTCTGGGACGAAACGGATAGAGTTTCCCCTAAAAACTGACCATTTCCAGGCTATAAGCCTTACAATAAATCCCTGCAATTTAACGGAAGCGTAAAACATTTAAAAGAAGCTCAACGGCCACACACCGGAGTTCATAACTCCACGAGCCACTCGCTCGGAGTACACCAACCACATTAATTCATGAATAAAGAAGAAATGGAAGATACAACTCAACAGTTCACACAACCGGAGTATTGGAGTTTACATCCCAAAACATAACTAACTTTAACCAAAAGACATCTAACTGACTAGATGGTTGGCTCATAATTATGCATTACATGAACTCAGAATACCTCTTTACAAACATTTCAAACTGAGAATACATAACGCGACTTCGTTAAACACGTAAGATCCCCTCAATTGGGGACAAACGACACCTTGCAAGCATGAATAGATTCCATCTTGACATAGCTGATTCAACTTTTTCCTGTTATAAAGAAAACCTGGGGAAAAGGGGAAAGAATAGTGGGATCAGCAACCACATGCTCAGTAAGTGTCCCCCAACCCCCTTAAAACCAAAACCGTTGTAGGTATTAATATCTTTACTAGTCACATAGCACGTATCCATACTTTACTATCATATTAGGCATTCATAAAATTCTTATGAAAACATCACTAACCATCAACTTCACTTTAGGCACTCAAACTCATTTCTAGGTCTCTAAATGACCAAACTTCTTTACTACCAGGCAGTCAAACACTTAAACAAGGGACAAGGCTAAGCATAGAAACTTTCTTTTTCATAAACATAACTTCTTGGCATTCTATTCCAACTATGCATGAAACCCTATTCATATGACGTGCACATAAGGTTATTTCTTTTTAGAATCATACCTTTCTTGGCATTTCATTCGTATTGTATGCATAAGATACACACGTTTCAAGTCTCAATCAATTCTCATTCACAGGATATGCATGAAATATGCTCATGAGACTTACTTCTCATATTCGTATCTTCTTAGCATCTCATTCATAAGTTAAACTTAGAACATGCACATGTCATACACAGGAAGCTTTCTTTCTTTTACTGAAAACACTTCATTTAGCCTCTTGAGGCTCATAAAAACTCTTCTCTTAGCCTCTTGAGGCTCATATTCTTTTAAAAGAATCTCTTTCATCTTGGTCTCATAATGACCCTTAAAAAACTTTCTTTCTGAAATACTTAAAAGGGCGAAACGCCAACTGCTTTTCTTATTTAATAAGAAACTACTCTGGGTATAAGATCATCATAAAGTGCTGGTTGGGAGAGATCTACACTCAATCCCAGTGAGATTAACTCACACTAAGCTCTTACTCCCGGGATGGCAACTAACTTTGGACCTTAACCCTCGTCAGGGTCTCTAGGGATTACTCCCTAGGCTAGGGATTCCCCCGTTCAAGCAGGTTCACTCCTATCTATTGTCCCTAAGCACTTATCTTAGCCATTTAAACTGGTCATAACGACTAATAAGTTTGCTGCCTCTCACAGCGAAATCCTTTATCATGCAACTCACGCCTTTGTAAAACTCTTTAGGATTCCCCCGTTCAAGTAGGTTTACTCCCAAAACTGCACTCATTTAGTTAAAAATATGCCATCATGCACTAATATTTATGGCTACTGTTATTTCAAAACATGAAATCCTTCTTTGAAAATTTCACCCTTATGCACATAATGCAACTTGAGGATATGGAAGGGAAAGGGGTCCACATGTATCACATTCAAGCACTTCATAATCAATTCATCACCATGAGCCATGCATGGCCTCGCAATCCACACGATTGCGGTTAATTCACAACCCATGCTCCCTCCTCACAAGCACCGTACCACAAGGACCTCGAACCACTCATAGTTCTTCCTCAAACCATCCAACTGGCATCTTGGTTTCAATTTCATAATCTAGCATCCTAGTCATCATGATATACTGGAAAGCGATACATAACTTACGCAACTTACCAATGCCGGATTTACAAATTAAACAACTAGCGATTATCGAAGCGCTGCAGCAAACAGTTATAACCATGCACATGCATATACATATATATATACATTTAAGCATTCATGTGAGCTTGACTTGAAATGGACGTCTAATGTGTTAGGTTAAACTGACTAAGCATGAGACGTTTCACTATTCAGGCTATTATGGTCATTTGAACATAATGCGATTCAATCGTTCTATTAAGCATGCTTATTTATATCTTTAAAGCTTAACATGAATCGAATCTCTATTTAGGCATAAAACGATTCACCGTTTAGGCTAATTTGGTCATTCATGCATAACACGATTCTAAACTTTCATTGATCACATCCATGTTGCCATTCGAATCCGTTAAGGTCACTTAGATATGATACGAGTCTAAACATTCATCACTTACATCGAAATTACTATTCAAACCTATTTAGGCCTTTTGAGCATAACGGGCCTCATGGTGTTCGTTTATTATGTCGAGGTTATCATTAAACCCTTTCTAGGTCATTAAGACGTAATAAACCTTAGGCAATCCCTTGTCGTGTCATTCACTTATTGAGCCAACCCTTCAAACATGCGTTAACTAAATATATTAAATTTGATCCTAAACATGCATAGTTTACTTCGAACCAAACTTTCAGGTACCTATTAACTAAATGTACTAAAGTCGATTCTAAACATTCATATTTCGTTTCGAAACTATTAATTAGGCATGAGTTAATTATACGTGCTTGAGACGATCATAAACATGTATAGCTCACTTCAATCTAAATTTTCATGCATGGGTTACCATATGCATTCGAATTAACGTTAAACATATATAATTCGTTTCGAATTAAAAACTTAGGCATGAATTAACTATATGCATTCGAATTAACGCTAAACGTATATAATTCGTTTGGAACTAAAACCTTAGGCATGAATTAACTATATTGATTCGAATCGAGGCTAAACATATGTACATCACTTCGAATTAACATTTCAGGCATAACTTACATTACTTGGTTTGAATTGAAGCTAAACATATATAAATCACCTAGAATTAACATTTCAGGCATAATTTACGTCCATTGATTTGAATCGACGCTAAACACGTTTAAATTACTTCGAATTAACATTTCAAGCATGATTTACATTCATTGATTCAAATCGACACTAAACGCATTTAAATTACTTCGAATTAACGTTTCAAGCATGATTCACCTAAATTGATTCGAATTGAAGCTAAACACACATAATTCGTATCGATTTACAATCTCAGCCATAAATCAACCAAATGAATCGAACCTAAACATGAATAGCTCACTTCTTGACATTTCTAATGAATTTAACGAACCCTAACTTGACATGCAACATCGATCTGCCGAAAAACATTTTTGAAAATAGTAATAGCTTAGGAGGCGAGAAACACCCACCTGGAATCCAAGCTAGTAAATCGACTTAGGGTTTGGTTCGGTTGGCTTCCTCACTCGCTGGTCGCTGCTGACCCGTTCTGCCGACCTCCAGCCTTCATTCAGTAGGGTTAATTTCGAACCCACACTAGTCATCGGAATGGTGGTGGTGGCGTTGGAGGTTTCAAACCCTAACCCCCCCGAACCAAGGCTCTCGCTCGACCTATCTCTCTCTCACTCTATGATGGCTGCGCCTGGCTAGTGGACCATCGGGCGGGCGGCGTGCGCACCACAGTGGCGCCGCCGCCACCGGCCTTCTCTCTCCCTTTGCTCATCCCTCTCTCTCTCTGACTATGGCGTGGAGCGGGGGTTGGTCGGCGCCTGACCTGCTGGTGCGCCGCCGTCGACCTCGGCCCCTGGCTCGCCGTCCGGTGGCCGTCCCCTCTCTCTGGTGTGGTTGTGGTGTGGTGGTCAGGGGGTCATGAGGAGCTCAAATGAAGGCCCCTCCTTTTTCGCATCTTTCTGCTGAGAACAAGGGGCTTCGGCCCCTTTCTGTCCCTCTCTCTTTTTTTTTTTGATTGTTTCTTGGTCGCTTGCCCAATCAACCAAAATCGCCTGTCTCATTTCCAATCTCGTACCTCACAACTTATCCCGAATCGATAATACAACCCTTCGTCAATTATTCAATTTCAAATACGTCTAGGTTCGATTTTCATAAACCTCGAAACCAATTCTAAGGTTGAAATCCTAGTCATATTTGGGAAACGACTAAATAAATTGAATAACGGCTAAATTAAACTATCGATATAATTTAAAGGCATAAATGGCACGAATTGACTTGAAATCAATAATAGCAATAATAATCTCTTTTTTTAATGAAATTATAGCTCCCAAAAGCACATCGATAATAATTTAACTCATATAGTTGCTAAAAATACGAATTTATATCGTAAAATGTTAGTACAGTTAGCTTAATGGAAAACGAAGAATGCGGGTCTTACATTCTTCCCCCCTTAAAAGAATTTTGTCCTCGAAATTCTAAATCTGAGTTTGGTCTTTCCTAGAATGCACGCACATAACTAGGATTTACGCGGTAGGTTTTCAAAAGGTTTCATTTTGTAGACACTACTTCTTTTAAATTGAAAGAAAATGGCTTATGGTATTCAGTCTCCTCCTCGCCAGTCCTCTTCAAGCATCTACTCACTCTATTTAGGCGCCGAGGGAAAATCACATTGAAGAGGGGCAACTGAGTTGGCATGGACAACCATATTGAGTTTGTTTTGAAAATGAAACATAGATTTTCAATGATCTAGACTCAGTTTGTACGACAGGCACTAATTCTATGCATATGCATCTGTAAGTGGGCATCGAAAGGCATAACAATCGAGACAATGACATCTTAAGGTCATGAACCAGCGGTTTCATTCTAAAACATGAAGTCAAGTCACTTTCGGGACCACATTGGTTAACATGGAGACTCCTATAACACATTTAGAATAACAAAAATGTCACATGGCACCACATTGTATCATTTAAGCATAACAGCGTCACATAGCATCATTTAAGTATAATAGCATGACATAGTATTGCACAGTATCAGCATTTCAACATTCTCAAGCTTAGGAATTGGAAGTAACATACAGCCGGCTAATATACATTTAGTAAGAAATTTTATAAACGAAAGCATATCTGACCAGCATTTCTATGTTTTTACATTAATCACGAGTAACCTTTAAACATTTCATTCATGGCAACTTAGACAGGGCATGCTAAAGTTGTATGAAAGGGTTAACTTAATCAGGTTTGTTCTAAAACATGAAGACATTAGGTCAATCTAAGGTTAAATCATTTACTGGAAGGTTACCACGTTACACTAAGGTAGCAGAGATACTAATTGCACCATATTGGCAATAAAAGATCGAATTCACATTGACATCACGTAGGGTTTACAACAGAGCACTGAAAATCCAGAATCACGACTAACATGAACTAGCATAATCATGTTAATAAGATCAACTTGGAGAAGGAAATGCTGAGGCAGGAATGTAAGTCGATGATTTCGATGGTGGGGAGTCTTTCCCTAGGGTTCTTACTTGGGGATGATCATCTCTGAAGTCATAAATTCATATAAATGAATGGTTATGGTCCTAGATGAGTCCTGGGTCTATGGCTTATGGGCCTACATGCTTCCGCTGTGCTACTCCGATCAAGCATACAAAGGCAAGAATGTGTGAATGCAAGTTTCTAAGGTTGTCTCATCATGCTTTAATATGTGTGTATGCAGTTATTCAGCTATTACATGGAATTATAGAATTCACAGAATGTAAGCAATAAGTCAGAGGTTATGCCCTGTCATAAATTATCAAACTTGGATAATCTGAATATTCAAGTCACATGCCAATCCAACTCAAGTCAAGCTCTTTCACTAGCATACACAACCGAAGCACTTTAAAACTAAGTTACCTATTTTCATTTCATAGCAAGACAATAGAGACATCACACAACATCCCCTTGGCATCACAAGAAATCCTTAAGAGATGCAGACTCACGGGGTCGTCACATGGAGAGAACACCTAGAATTGTATATACGCGTGCAATCCTCCTTTACAATTTGTGGTCAATGCCTTGCCCTAAACACCGTTCAATTTAGGAAGGATTTGGTGTCCAACTGCTAGGGTTGTTTGAGTATGGTTGACATTACTGGTCGTATAGGTACGCGTTGAGGTCTTATGAGGTACACCCATTCCACAGGTGATCATAGGAGTCTCACCGTAGGTCGCTTACCTTAGTAGGGATCATTTACTATGTACAATTCCAAAGTCTGCTAGGTTCTTCCTCCCTTTCGCTTTCTAGGTGTATTAGGGTTCGTCCAAGCCAAAACATCGTCACCCCAATCACGAATAACAATCCATATAATAGAAAGCAAGTAATACACGGATTGGGTAACAATGGCAAGGAAGGAGAACACTAGGTACACTTACGCGCTTACGCGATGTTTGGCGAGGTCCCACCACTAGCATTTAGTCTTTCAAGCATGTGTACAAGGGCAGCCCTTAATATACTCAGGAAACTCAGAATTCGAAAACAAAAGGCATCATTTACTAGGATTATCGATCATAGCAGCTAGTTTCCAATAATTCCTTTCCTAGCTCATTACGAAGGATTCTATCGACGTACACATCACATCACATACCCATTTACAAGCAACATTTGATAAACATAATGGCGCGTTTTTGTAAGTCTAAACTCCCTCTTCATTACTGACGGAAAGCTAATCCTCCGGTGTAAGATAACCTTGGCTCGATAGTTAAAACGACATTAACATCTCAAAATCTTGAGTTTCGAAGGATGAAAAATAGCTTATCTATTTTGAATCTCTTTGTTTTTAATAAAAGGATGATTAACTGCTTCTAGTTCTCTCTCTGCCAACCTTTGAGTACGTCTGCTCACTCCATTGTTGATGGGGACCATCCTTTGGAAACAAGTGAAGACCAAGCCACATGCCTAAGGAACCCTACAACCACTAAAGAAGTCAAAGAGGTTCATACCATGGTCCGAGAAATCATCAAACATGCATTGCACATGCTGCCCGGTTTGGACAGAAATTGGCCCAGTTTTGCAAGCCTAATTACCCAAGCTTAGGTGGACTTAAAGGGCTGCCAAAATTACTTTTTGGAACCCTTAATATGTCAGCTTCAAATGCATATAAAGAGTTCTAGGTTAGGTATCTAGGAAATAAGTCAATGGGAGCCTTTTTCTAGAAGCAGCAGAAACTGTCCCAGTTTGCACATGCTGCACCTTTTGCCTGATATCTCCAAAACGGCTACTCCAAATGGCGTGAAACTTGAGCCCTGTGAAAGCTGACTTCCAGAGCTTTCCAACAAGACCTATTGCAGCCAATTTGGATGAGAAACCTAGGAGTTATAGCTATTTAAAGTTGACCCGTGTGCACTGAAAAGTTGCTGACATAAAGTAAAAGGCACTTTTCAGCTTTTGTCTTTTGCTTTTTGGTCCCCCCATGCTTTTGGACGTGTAAGAGCTTGTTGGATCCTTTTTTTTCAGCTTGTTAAAGGTTTCCCCCACTATAAAAGGGAGGCCTTGGGCTGCCAAGAACATAGAAAAACTTGCATTCAGCTTTGAGTTTTGTAAACTCTCTCAAATTCTCTTCAAAATTCCTAGTGTTATATCTTGGGTGTTTGGCAACCTCAAGTGGGTCTCTAGGTCTTCTTAATTCAACTAAGAAGGTGATTAACTTCTGTAACTTAGTTGAAGGAAGAAGATTTGCCCAAGTTGCAAACCAAGGTGGATTATCATCACCCTTGCTAGTCCACTTGATCTATCTTGGTTCTTGATCTTCTTTTCATGTTTTCTACCCAAGTGCATTCTTGCTTCACTTTAGCAAATACTTGCCTTAGTGAAGCTTGAATGCATCATTTGGTATCAGAGCTTAGGCTACCCTCTTGGCCAAGCTTCCATCCCCCAAACACATACCAAACACCAAAACTACAAAACAACCCCAAACACGCTCTCTTGCATTTTCCAAACCGTGTACAACCAAAATTGTAGCACGGCCACCCCGTGCCACAGTGGCACGACCGCGCCACATTCCATTTTCAGTCAGCCCATGCTAGCAGCACAGCACGGCCTGACCGTGCCTACAAGCACGACTGTGCCTACCCCTCCCGTCCCCAAAACACAAATTCCCCACTCCAAAGCCAACATGTCCTCTAGCCTCACTCCCGAGCAAGTGGCTGAACAAGCTTTAAGAGAAAAGGGCGAGCTATAAGCCCAAGTCAAGTACCTTCAAGCACAACTTGGTCACATGATGCAAGAGAAGAGAAGGAACTTGAGAAGTCCTAGGAGTGTAAGCAAACAAGACTCGGATGACTCCGAGGAAGAAGAAAGCAACTCTCTTGAAGACTCCGGTGAGGATGTGTATGCAAGAAGACCAAGGAGGCATCATAGGCCTCAAGAGCGAAGCTACAATGACCTCAAGGTGGATATTCCCAACTTTGAAGGCCAACTTGACCCGGATGTATTCTTGGATTGGCTCCAAACTGTTGAAAGAGTCTTTGAGTTCAAAGACATCCCCGATGAAAGAAAGGGAAAGCTTGTTGCTTTAAAGCTTAGAAAGTATGCTTCCATTTGGTGGTCTAATATTGTGAGTAAGAGAGTTAGGAAGGGTAAAGGGAAGATAAGAACTTGGGAGAAAATGAAGTCCAAACTTAAGTCCAAGTTTTTACCACCCCATTACTTGCAAGACAACTTCCTTAAACTCCACCACCTCAAACAAGGGTCTAACAGTGTAGAAGAGTACACTAGAGAGTTTGAACAATTATTGTTGAAATGTGATTTGAAGGAGGATGAATCTCAAACTTTGATTAGATACTTGAGTTGTTTGAATGATGAAATTGCTCATGTTGTTGAACTCCACCCTTACACTTCCCTAGATGAGCTTAGTGCCTTAGCTCACAAAGTGGAGTCACAAAAGATAGCCAAGGGCAAGGGCATGGCCTCCAAGCCTAACCCCCGTCCTTACCCATTCCAAAAGCCCTCATACTACCCTCCCAAGTCAACTCCAATCTTAAACACAAGACCCCCTCCGCCAAATCCCCCTCAAACCCCCTCAAAACAACCCCCCAAACCCGGTGACAAGAAGAGATGTTTCCGTTGTCAAATCCTTGGACACTTTGCTTCCGAGTGTCCTAACAAAAGAGTAGTCACTTTGGCCGAGTATCAAGTTTATTGTGAGGAGCTAGATGATGAGAATGATGGGGAAGAAAAGGAGCTTTTCATGACCGACGCTCTTGAAGAAGTCGAAGAGGGGCCCGATGAAGGAGAAATGCTTGTGATAAGAAGAGCCTTGAGTGGTATTGCTTTTCCAAAATGACATGGAACAAAGGGAGAACATCTTCCACACCCGGTGTACCGTGAAGGGGAAGGTTTGCTCTCTTATTATTGATGGTGGAAGTTGTGCCAATGTTGCTTCCAAAACTCTAGTGGACAAACTCAAGCTATCGGTCTCTCCACACCCAAGCCCTTACACCATACAATGGCTCAATCAAGGTAAAGGCTTGCAAATCTCCTCTCGTTGTTTACTTAGCTTTTCAATTGGTAAAAGTTACAAGGATAAGATTTGGTGTGATATTGTGCCCATGGATGCTTGTCATGTTCTCTTGGGACGTCCATGGTTGTTTGACCGAAGTGTGATGCATGATGGTTGGTTAAACACATATACATTTGCCAAAGACCACAAAAAGATCACCCTTACCCCTCTCAAATCCAACTCACAAAAAAGGCCTCAAGACACTCCTAGCATGAATGTCTTTCTTACTACCCTACTCCATTCCCAACTCCATGAATATGATGATTTCAAGGAGTGGATTTTACTTGGCCAAGAACCGGCCGAAGCTAAGGATTCTTCCCATCCTTTGCTTTCCTCTCTCCTCAAAGATTTCCAACATGTCTTCCCTAGTGAGGTTCCCCATGGCCTCCCTCCCAAAAGAACCATACAACACAAAATTGACCTCGTCCCTGGTGCCACCCTCCCAAATAAGCCGGCCTACCGAATGAATCCCCAAGAGACTCAAGAGGTGCAACGACAAGTAGATGATCTTCTTGCCAAAGGCTTGATTCGTGAGAGCCTTAGCCCATGTGCCATGCCGGCCCTGCTTGTTCCGAAGAAAGACGGGTCAATGAGAATGTGTGTGGATAGTAGAGCGATAAACAAAATCACTATCAAATATCGCTTTCCTATTCCACGGTTGGAGGATCTCTTAGATGAGCTTCATGGAGCTACCATCTTTTCTAAGATTGATCTTAGAAGTGGCTACTATCAAATCCGGATTTATGAAGGAGATGAGTGGAAGACGGCCTTCAAAACTAAAGGAGGCCTCTATGAGTGGCTTGTCATGCCATTCGGGGTGACAAATGCACCAAGCACTTTCATGAGGCTTATGAACCAAGTTCTAAAGCCCCTTATCGGCAAATTTGTTGTTGTCTACTTTGATGACATATTGGTGTATAGCAAGAGTGAAGAAGAGCATGCCCATCACCTACCCCAAGTCTTGAGTATCCTATCTCAAGAAGAGCTCTATGGAAACTTGGAGAAGTGCCACTTTTTCACTTCTCAAGTCATATTTTTGGGCTATGTTGTCTCGGCTCAAGGGATTCATGTTGATGAGAGTAAAATCCAAGCAATCCGAGATTGGCCTGTTCCTACTTCCATTCCACAAGTTAGGAGCTTTCATGGCCTAGCCTCTTTCTATAGGAGGTTTGTGAGAGATTTTAGCACCATTGTTGCCCCCATGACCGAGGTGCTTAAGGCCAAAAGATTTGAGTGGACCAATTAAGCTCAAAGGGCCTTTGAAGAAATCAAGTACAAGCTCACAAGTGCACCCGTTCTAGCTCTACCAAGCTTCTCCAAAGTCTTTGAGGTAGAGTGTGATGCTTCCGGTGTTGGGATAGGGGCTATCCTATCTCAAGAGAAGAGGCCCCTTGCCTTCTTTAGTGAGAAGCTCAATGATGCAAAGAGGAAGTACTCTACTTATGACAAGGAGTTCTATGCTATTGTGAGAGCTTTGGAGCATTGGAGGCACTACTTGGTGGGAGGAGAATTCATTCTCCATTCGGATCATGAGGAGCTCAAATTCATACAAGGGCAACACAAGCTCAACCCAAGGCATGCAAAGTGGGTTGAGTACCTCCAAGCCTTTCATTTTGTGATCCACCACAAGTCGGGTCAACTCAACAAAGGAGCGGATGCATTATCAAGAAGGTACCTCTTACTCTCTACCTTGGAATCCAAAGTCCTTGGTTTTAAGATTGTTAAGGGGTTGTATGCCCAAGATGAAGACTTCAAGGAAACTTATGAGAAGTGCTCTATCCATGGCCACGGTCTATTTCATTTAGAGCATGGGTTTCTCTTCAAAGGGACCCGGCTATGTATACCAAGGAGTGGGTTTCGGGAACTCCTCATTCAAGAGCTCCATGGTGGGGCTTTGGCCGGACATTTTGGCATTGAGAAGACTCGCTCCATGCTCAAGGAGCACTTCTATTGGCCAAGCATGTCCAAGGATGTAGAGCACTATGTGAGAAGGTGTTCTACTTGTCAACAAGCCAAGAGCCCCTCTCGGCCCCAAGGTCTATACACTCCTCTCCCCATTCCTCAAGGTCCTTGGGAGGATGTGAGTTTAGATTTCATCACGGGTTTGCCACGAACCCAAAGGCACAAAGATTCAATCATGGTAGTGGTGGACCGATTCTCAAAGATGGCACACTTCATAGCATGCCATACCACCAATGATGCTTCCTTCATTGCCAACCTTTACTTCAAAGAGATAGTTCGTCTCCATGGAATTCCAAGAAGCATGGTGTCGGATAGGGACACCAAGTTCCTAAGCCACTTTTGGCTTACCTTGTGGAGAAAGTTTGGCACTCACCTCAAGTTTAGCACTACATGCCACCCCCAAACCGACGGTCAAAATGAAGTGACTAATAGGACTTTGGGCACTTTGCTTAGAGTTCTAGTCAAGAAGAGCATCAAAGGGTGGGATGAGTTGCTCCCTCATGCGGAATTCGCCTTCAACCGAGCTCCAAGCAAGGCAATCACTCTTTCACCTTTCCAAGTGGTGTATGGTTACAATCCAAGGACTCCCTTAGACTTGGTTCCAATCCCAAATCCAACTAAGTTTAGTTGGGAGGCCGAGGAGAGGGCCAAAGAAATTCAAGAGCTACACACCAAGGTGAGGGAAAGAATTGAGAAATCCAATGAGCAAGCAAAGCAACGAGCCAATAAGCATAGGAAAGATGCTCAATTTCAACCGGGAGACTTGGTTTGGATTCATTTGAGGAAAGAGAGGTTCCCTAGTAAGCGCAAATCCAAGCTCATGCCAAGGTCAGATGGTCCATTTGAAGTCATTGAGAAGATTGGTCCTAATGCTTACAAGATTGACCTCCTAGGAGAGTATGGAGTCTCGGCCACCTTCAATGTGGCCGATCTTAGTCCATATTATGATGAAGATGATCAACTTCCGAGTTTGAGGTCAAACTCAAACCAATCCGGGGAGTATGATGGGGACCATCCTTTGGAAACAAGTGAAGACCAAGCCACATGCCTAAGGGACCCTACAACCACTAAAGAAGTCAAAGAGGTTTATACCATGGTCCAAGAAATCATCAAACATGCATTGCACATGCTGCCCGGTTTGGACATAAATTGGCCCGGTTTTGTAAGCCTAATTACCCAAGCTTAGGTGGACTTAAAGGTCTGCCAAAATTACTTTTTGGAAACCTTAATATGTCAGCTTCAAAGGCATATAAAGAGTTCTAGGTTAGGTATCTAGGAAATAAGTCAATGGGAGCCTTTTTCTAGAAGCAGCAGAAACTGTCCTAGTTTGCACATGCCGCACCTTTTGCCTGATATCTCCCAAACGGCTATCCAAATGGCGTGCAACTTGAGCCCTGTGAAAGCTGACTTCCAGAGCTTTCGAACAAGACCTATTGTAGCCAATTTGGATGAGAAACCTAGGAGTTATAGCTGTTTAAAGTTGACCCGTGTGCACTGAAAAGTTGCTGACATAAAGTAAAAAGCACTTTTCAGCTTTTGTCTTTTGCTTTTTGGTCCCCCCATGCCTTTGGACGTGTAAGAGCTTGTTGGATCCTTTTTTTTCAGCTTGTTAAAGGTTCCCCCCACTATAAAAGGGAGGCCTTGGGCTGCCAAGAGGATAGAGATGAACTTGCATTCAGCTTTGAGTTTTGTAAACTCTCTCAAATTCTCTTCAAAATTCCTAGTGTTATATCTTGGGTGTTTGGCAACCTCAAGTGGGTCTCTAGGTCTTCTTAATTCAACTAAGAAGGTGATTAACTTCTGTAACTTAGTTAAAGGAAGAAGATTTGCCCAAGTGTGCAAACCAAGGTGGATTATCATCACCCTTGCTAGTCCACTTGATCTATCTTGGTTCTTGATCTTCTTTTCATGTCTTCTACCCAAGTGCATTCTTGATTCACTTTAGCAAATACTTGCCTTAGTGAAGCTTGAATACATCAATTGTGGGGCCCGAGGAGCAAATCGTACTTGAGGGGCAAAGACGAGCATAGAAAGGAATTTTCAATTGCTTGAGTCTAATTGCCGTGCTTTAACTATCGATTGTCTTATCAGAGCACACGAAGAAAACACTTATCATTCGAAACAACACTTAACTCACACGATACAAGTGAATTGGACTCACTTCCTAACACACGGCTCACGTACATCCGATTGGCTCAACTGGATCATCTGAAAGTCAATCAATGAAGTCAATTAGCACGTTAGGAACATATTGCACTAATGAAGCACTCACTACGTCACTTGAAGGTGTGGGGAGAGCTATTTGACTCCTATACTAACGCACAATTCGCCACTTTCACTTAATCGACCTACTCGAGCCTCACATAAGTCGAAAACAGCCATATTATAAAGCACACTTGCACACAAAGCAGGCATATGTTATATAACCACAGAGTGTTCCTAGGCGCCTATATGAAATGCAAGACTCAGGTCGCGGCCCATGGTCACAGGACCTTCACTCTGATACCATCAATGTAACACCCCCTAGCCCCTAGGGCCAAAAGCATTACGTTTTCTTAACTTTCTACCTAAATTTTGGGACAAAACGGACAGAGTTTTCCCTAAAAACTGACCGTTTTCAGGCTATAAGCCTTACAATAAATCCCTGCAATTTAACGGAAGCGTAAAACATTTAAAAGCAGCTCAATGGCCACACGCCGTTGTTCATAACTCAACGAGCCACTCGCTCGGAGTACACCAACCAGATTAATTCATGAATAAAGAAGAAATGGAAGATACAACTCAACAGTTCACACAACCGGAGTATTGGGGTTTGCATCCTAAAACATAACTAACTTTAACCAAAAGACATCTAACTGACTAGATGGTTGGCTCATAAGGCCGTACAGAACGACTCATAAACAATATGCATTACATGAACTCAGAATACCTCTTTACAAACATTTCAAACTGAGAATACATAACGTGACTTCGTTAAACACGTAAGATCCCCTCAATTTTGTACAAACGACACCTTGCAAGCATGAACAGATTCCATCTTGACATAGCTGATTCAACTTTTTCCTGTTATAAAGAAAACCTGGGGAAAAGGGGAAAGAATAGTGGGATGAGCAACCACACGCTCAGTGAGTGTCCCCCAACCCCCTTACAATCAAAACTGTTGTAGGTATTAATATCTTTACTAGTCACATAGCACGTATCCATACTTTACTATCATATTAGGCATTTATAAAATTCTTATACAAACATCTTTAAGCACTCAAACTTCACTTTAGGCACTCAAACTCATTTTTAGGTCTCTAAATGACCAAACTTCTTTACTACCAGGCAGTCAAACACTTAAACAAGGGACGAGGCTAAGCACAGAAACTTTCTTTTTCATAAACAAAACTTCTTGGCATTCTATTCCAATTATGCATGAAATTCTATTCATATGATGTGCACATAAGGTTATTTCTTTTCAAAATCATACTCTTCTTGGCATTTCATTCGTATGGTATGCATAAGATACACACGTTTCAAGTCTCAATCAATTTTCATTCACAGGATATGCATGAAATATGCTCATGAGACTTACTTCTCATATTCGAATCTTCTTAGCATCTCAGTCATAAGTTAAACTTAGAACATGCACATGTCATACATAGGAAGCTTTCTTTCTTTTACTGAAAACACTTCATTTAGCCTCTTGAGGCTCATAAAAACTCTTCTCCTAGCCTCTTGAGGCTCATATTCTTTTAAAAGAATCTCTTTCATCTTGGTCTCATAATGACCCTTAAAAAACTTTCTTTCTGAAATACTTAAAAAGGCAAAACGCCAACTGCTTTTCTTATTTAATAAGAAACTACTCTGGGCATAAGATCATCATAAAGTGCGGGTTGGGAGAGATCTACACTCAATCCCAGTGAGATTAACTCACACTAAGCTCTTACTCCCGGGATGGCAACTAACTTTAGACCTTAACCCTCGTCAGGGTCTCTAGGGATCACTCCCTACGCTAGGGATTCCCTCGTTCAAGTAAGTTCACTCCCATCTATTGTCCCTAAGTACTTATCTTAGCCATTTAAACTGGTCATAATGACTAATAAGTTTGCTGCCTCTCACAGCGAAATCCTTTATCATGCAACTCATGCCTTTGTAAAACTCTTTAAGATTTCCCCGTTCAAGCAGGTTCACTCCTAAAACTGTACTCATTTAGTTAAAAATATGCCATCATGCACTAATATTTATGGCTACTATTATTTCAAAACATGAAATCCGTCTTTGAAAGTTTCACCCTTATGCACATAATGCAACTTGAGGATATGGAAGGGAAAGGGGTCCACATGTATCACATTCAAGCACTTCATAATCAATTCATCACCATGAGCCACACATGGCCTCGCAATCCACACGATTGCGGTTAATTCACAACCCATGCTCCCTCCTCACAAGCACCGTACCACAAGGACCTCGAATCACTCATAGTTCTTCCTCAAATCATCTAACTACCATCTTAGTTTCAATTTCATAATCTAGCATCCTGGTTATCATGATATACTGGAAAGTGATACATAACTTACGCAACTTACCAATGCCGGATTTAACAATTAAATAACTAGCGATTATCGAAGCGCTGCAGCAAACAGTTATAACCATGCACATGTATATACATATATATATACATTTAAGCATTCATGTGGGCTTGACTTGAAATGGGCGTCTAATGTGCTAGGTTAAACTGACTAAGCATGAGACGTTTCACTATTCAGGCTATTATGGTCATTTGAACATAATGTGATTCAATCGTTCTATTAAGCATGCTTATTTATATCTTTAAAGCTTAACATGAATCGAATCTCTATTTAGGCATAAAACGATTCACCGTTTAGGCTAATTTGGTCATTTATGCATGACACGACTCTAAACTTTCATTGATCACATCCATGTTGCCATTCGAATCCGTTAAGGTCACTTAGACATGATACGAGTCTAAACATTCATCACTTACATCGAAATTACTATTCAAACCTATTTAGGCCTTTTGAGCATAACGGGTCTCATGGTGTTCGTTTATTATGTCGAGGTTATCATTAAACCCTTTCTAGGTCATTAAGACGTAATACACCTTAGGCAATCCCTTGTCGTGTTATTCACTTATTGAGCCAACCCTTCAAACATGTGTTAACTAAATATATTAAATTTGATCCTAAACATGCATAGTTTACTTCGAACCAAACTTTCAGGTACCTATTAACTGAATGTACTAAAGTCGATTCTAAACATTCATATTTCGTTTCAAAACTATTTATTAGGCATAAGTTAATTATACGTGCTTGAGACGATCATAAACATGTATAGCTCACTTCAATCTAAATCTTCAGGCATGGGTTACCATATGCATTCGAATTAACGCTAAACATATATAATTCATTTTGAATTAAAAACTTAGGCATGAATTAACTATATGCATTCGAATTAATGCTAAACGTATATAATTCGTTTGGAATTAAAACCTTAGGCATGAATTAACTATATTGATTCAAATCGAGGCTAAACGTATGTACATCACTTCGAATTAACATTTCAGGCATAACTTACATTACTTGATTTGAATTGAAGCTAAACATATATGAATCACCTAGAATTAACATTTCAGGCATAATTTACGTCCATTGATTCGAATGGACGCTAAACATGTTTAAATTACTTCGAATTAACATTTCAAGCATGATTTACATTCATTGATTCGAATCGATGCTAAACGCATTTAAATTACTTCGAATTAACGTTTCAAGCATGATTCACCTGAATTGATTCGAATTGAAGCTAAACACACATAATTCGTATCGATTTACAATCTCAGGCATAAATCAACCAAATGAATCGAATCTAAACATGAATAGCTCACTTCTTGACATTTGTAATGAATTTAACGAACCCTAACTTGACATGCAACATCAATCTGCCGAAAAACATTTTTGAAAATAGTAATAGCTTAGGAGGTGAGAAACACCCACCTGGAATCCAAGCTAGTAAATCGACTTAGGGTTTGGTTCGGTTGGCTTCCTCACTCGCTGGTCACTGCTGACCCGTTCTGCCGACCTCCAGCCTTCGTTCGGTAGGGTCAATTTCGAACCCAAACCGGTCATCAGAACGGTAGTGGTGGCGTTGGAGGTTTCAAACCCTAACCCCCCTCAAACCAAGGCTCTCGCTCGACCCATCTCTCTCTCACTCTATGATGGCTGCGCCTGGCTGGTGGACCACCGGGCGGGCGTGCACACCACGGTGGCTCCGCCGCCACCGGCCTTCTCTCTCCCGTTCGCTCATCCCTTTCTCTCTCTGACTGTGACGTGGAGCAGGGGTTGGTCGGTGCCTGACCTGCTGGTGCGCTGCCGTCGACCTCGGCCCCCGGCTCGCCGTCCGGTGGCCCTCCCCTCTCTCTGGTGTGGTTGTGGTGTGCTGGTCGGGGGGTCGTGAGGAGCTCGACCGAAGCCCCCCCCTTTTTCGCATTTTTTTGCTGAGAAGAAGGGGCTTCGGCCCCTTTTTGTCCCTCTCTTTTTTTTTTGGATTGTTTCTTGGTCGCTTGCCCAATCAACTAAAATCGCCTGTCTAATTTCTAATGTCGTACCTCACAACTTATCCCGAAATCAATAATACGACCCTTCGTCAATTATTCGATCTCAAATATGTCTAGGTTCGATTTTCATAAACCTCGAAACTAATTCTAAGGTTGAAATTCTAATCGTATTTGGGAAACGATTAAATAAATTGAATAGCGACTAAATTAAACTATCGATATAATTTAAAGGCATAAATGGCACGAATTGACGTGAAATCAATAATAGCAATAATAATCTCTTTTTTAATGAAATTATAGCTCCCAAAAGCACATCGATAATAATTTAACTCATATAGTTGCTAAAAATACAAATTTATATCGTAAAAAGGTAATACAGTTAGTTTAATGGAAAACAAAGAATGCGGGTCTTACAGGACGACAACATGGTATTAGGTCACATTTTCTTTTTCTTAGCTACTTTTATTATTAGGGTGCATAGATCTTGTTTTACTTTCTTAATTTTGTTATTAATTGTTACATAGCTTAGTTATTTCTTGAAATTCAAAAATCCAAATTAGAAAAGCTTAAAGTTGAAAAAAAATTAGAAAAACTTGAAAACCCCTAAAAGTTGAATAACTTTAAAAACTTTAAAAACAAAATGGCAAGTTTTCATTTCCCGCAATATGAGCATGAACCTTTTTGGTGCTATTTATACCGACTTAATGATTATCATGCTCAATTGAATCAGCATTTTGAGAAATGGAAAATTTGTGAGGTCATTGCTGTGGGTCTAAATGCTTAATCTTAGGGTTATATTGAGTCTATTTGTCCTGGTGGTGTTCTATGATTATTATCTAAAACTCAAGATGATGTTTGGAATTTCTTTGAAAAACTAGCTTGGGATACTTACAAGTTTAAACAAGCTAGGAATAATTTTGGTTATCTAACTCATAGTGAGTCTACTTTTCCTGTTAGTCCTTACCTACAGGATCCCTTTATAGATTCACATAACCCATCTCACTCTTATTTGCCTTCTGTTTTGTGCAATTATTGCGAATCATCTGATCATGCTGCTTGTTGTTGCCCTTGTCGTGCTTATGTGGATGCTACATGTGCAAGTGTTGAAAGGAAGATAAATGAATTGACTGATCAAATGGTAGAGATAATGAAAAAGAGAATTACTGAATGTTCTCAATGTTTTAATCAAAGTAGGGAGAATTGTAGTGAGTCTAACTCTACTTCAGGATCTCCTGAACCTGCAGTTAGTCTTAATGATGATTTTGATCCCTTTTATTAACCTAGGCCTCACTTGAATGAAAACATACCTTTGCCTAATCTAGAACAAGAGAGTGACTTCCCTATGTCTCTATCACCAGACCTTGCATCCCTCACTACCTCACCCAAGGATGTCACTGAAGATGTCCTAGCTTATGCTGACCCACTCACCCCTTTTACTCACTCTTATGAATTTGAGGTGGGTGACGACCTTGAGATCCCTGGTGGGTTGGATATAAGCATTGTGACTGAAGTTAAGCCTCATGATTTAGATGATTCAGAAGATATTTTATAGGAGTTATGCGATGTGGTAACTGAACCCACTATTTTGGACTTTGATGATGAAATTCTTTCTATAGATTGTGAATCTTTTTCATGTGGGTTTGATGTCAATGTAAGTTTAGATGTGGATCTCTATGCTGAATATGAATCATTTTCTTTTGATCCTGTCCAAGCTGACCTCCTTTTTGAATATTGCAAGTCTGAAATTGTCGAGCCTAATAATGTTGTCACGAAGAATTTTCATTTAAACCAGACTCTCGTGCTTTTTGATATTACAAGACTTGTGAACTTTGTACCCACTATTTTGCCTAGACTGCTTGTTCACATCGATATAATTTTTGGGCCAATGACCTCACTACTGGCTCATTTTGAGTATGTTCATTTCCTTTCTGATTGGGCTCAAGTATTTGATATGTTTAAGCGGGCCCTTACTGGCGCTTTATTGGCTCGGTAGATGTATCCTTTCTAGCTCTAATTCACTGCTTTTCATTGTTTCTATGTGATTGAGAGTTGGGCTTCTTTGTTTGATAAGTTGCTATGTGCTTTAACAAGTTTTGATTTGAGTAGCACTTCTCAGCTTAATATGGAGTGTTGATGCTCCACAGACCTCTAACTAAGCGAATTTCTAGAGGTATACCTTAGGTGTGTTTGTGCATCTAACCTGGTATGATCGTTCTAACTTTTCTCTCTTATTCTTTTCATACTTAGTTGTAAATATTTCGGACTGTGATTATATGGGTGATCGATCTTGAGGAGCAATTTGGGATTTATTGAGCCATGTTGGCTATGATCACCCTTGGTTATGTTATGATTTTGTGAATATTTGTTAGTTGCGGATATCTAGGATTGTTTTTGTGTATGTTTTAGTTCCTTTGTTTGGTTTCCTTGATTTTGTGTTTTGTTTCGGGTTTTATTTTCTTTAGTTTAGTACGTTTTGCTTTTTCTTTGGTTTAGTTTTTGCCTAATAGTTTCTTTTTGTTCCCTTTCTGGTGTTTTAGTGACTTTGTTTTGGTCTTCTATTTTGTTTTTCTTTTCTTTTGTATTTTGTTTTGTTTGAGGTTTCCTTTGGATTTCAGTTGGTATTTAGTAGGTCTCTTGGTCTTGTCTTGTTTTATTTTGGTGATTATGTTCGTCTTGGTGTTGATAGGTTTTGTTTTCTTTTGTTAGGTTTTGGTTTTTGTTTTGCTTTATTTTATGATTTGGTTTTTGGTTTTTGTGATTATGTGTATTCGGTTTTGTTTTGGTCTTAGTGGTGGTTTTGATTGATTTGGTGATTAAGTGTGTTTTGGTCTATTTTTGTTTGGTTTTGGATTTTGATTTCCTTTCTTTTGTGATTTTGGTTTTGATTTCGATTTGTTTGTGGTTTGTTTGTCATTTTTATTGGTGTCCTGTTTATAAATATTTGTGGTTTCGTGTGGTTTTACGGCTGTGTAGCTAATGTGATTGCTTTTTCGCACCTTAGTACCCACAATGAACACATTGTGAAGTTTTGATGTGGGGGTAAGGTGCCCATTTGTATATATTTTTTGAAAATTTGAAAAATAAGAAATTTTTGTTTTTCTTTTGGGATTTGTATGTGTTCTTAGGTAGTTATGATCCCATATGCTAGGTTATTGATTTATTTGTAAATAGAGTTTGCATGATAAGATGTCTAGTTGAGGATGTAGATCCGATTTTTCATAATAACCCCGTCTCATATGTGTGATTTTGTGCTACCTTGCTCACTTTTCCGTCAATTCTTAAGATATTGTTGTTAAGTTGGCATGTGAACTATTTGTTTATTGAAATTGCCTTTTTAGCTCTTGAAAAATTAAAACAAAAAGTGAAAAAAAAACCTCTGAAAAGTGAATAAAAACCGGGGCACCAATGTTCATAGCCACTATCTTTATTTTATATCTTTAATTGGCTTAAATATGTACTAGTTTACTTGATTTCACATCAGTTTGGGCAATGAAATAAGTGCTTTACACATTCCAATAACACCCCTTTTTAGGGAAGGTCCGAATATGTAAGTCAAGCGGATTTAGAGTGAGTGCATTATTAATCTTGGAAAAATGAAAGAAAAAAAATGAAAAAATGGAGCAAATAAGGCAATTAGGCAAGAAAACAGGGATCGTGTCGATGTTAGCAACTTAATTCATAAGAGTTGATACACAGCAGCACATGCACCAAGGTGTACATATCAGTGCATATTGAGTGTGAGGTGAAAAATGAGAGTTGAAATGCTTCTTTTGACTTGGGTGTTTTCTGATTGTACATTCTATTTGTATATAGCTTGGTGACTTAGTTGCTATGGTGATGCAATTGTTTGGTTGTGTAAATGATTTCCCAATTACTTTTATATTTGGTTCTATGTTAAGAAAAACCAAAAAGATTTTCTATTTTTCTTTCTCTTTTTATCTTTCTTTTTCAAGATTTTGTAGATATTTTACTTGAAAACCCTCACGAGACCTCACTCGTCCACTTGGGAAATCGAGGGGTTTAAAGGGCTTGTTGCGTACGCTAAATGCAACTGTGATTCCTACAATAGTGAGTTAGGATTTTTTTTTTTCTCATTTTCTATTTCTTTTTAGTTAGTTTAGTTGTTTTACTTAAGGACAAACAAAATCTTGGTGTTGGAGTATTTGTTTGTACTAAAAATACGTTACTTTCACGACACTTCTATACCCGATTTATGCTCATAATAATTATTCTTTTTCGATTTCCATTTGATTTTATTTTGTTTTGTAGGTTTTGAACAAAATGAGATTAAATGTGGAAAAATGTGAAAAAATGACCAAAAAGCCAAAAATGAAGATGTGGGCCAAGCCGATTCAAGCCCAACCTCTTTATCCACCTACCAAAACTAAGAATAAAAAAAGATAAAATAAAACCTAAAATCCAAGCCGGTCACGCACACGGCACGTGACACCCTCCTCCCCCCTTTATTTTCTCTCTCCTCGCAAAACCCAAACGTCCTCACATTTCCACCCGAACCTCTCGGTCTCACCTCTATCTTCATCTTCCTCATCTCCATCCCCCTCTCTCTCTTTGATGAACCACCAGGCTCCAGCACGCTCCTACCCTCATCCTCACCGAATTTCATGCGGAAGACACTAGCGCAGCTGCCAGCACATCATCAGCCCACCGTACAAATCAGGCGCAAATCAACGGTGTAGATGGGCCAAGGTCGAGCATATGTTGAAGGGTGTCGGCACCAGATAAAAGGTTGAGAAGTTTTTAGGGTTTAGCTCTAGTTTTCAGGCTTAATTTCTTGCGTGTTAATCTCAGTGTTAGGAATTTAGGGTTAATTTCGATTTAGTGTTTCGATTTTAGATCTATTCTCAACCTCCGATTTCATTTAATTAATCTCTGTTCTGCGCATTTCCAGTCAACATTCATAATTTTCAGCGTGCAATTGCAATATTTTGGATTCAAGTTTGATTAATTTCAGTTTTTCCCCCTCCTCTATTTTCATTCTGGTCATGCTTGGTAATGGCGATTCCACCATTTTTAATGAGTGTTGAAGCTCCAAAAATGGAATTAGTAATGTTGGGCTGAGCTGTAAAGCAGGGAAGCCTTAAGCCTTGTTTAACCTCCCCCCGTTCGTCTGGCTTTTCTCTTTCCTCTGATTCAAGTTTTCTAGGTGTAGCTACGTTACATGTGGTATCGTGAAGCTGAGTGTAGGAATTTGGAATATGTTGTGAGTGTATTCTCGTTCTAGGTTCATTACTGAAGCTTGGGATGCCTCCTTTGTTTTTGTTGAATTCCAGATTTGACTTTGAGAGGTTGCAGGTTTGATTTCGATTATGGGTTGATTGTTGATGGTAGCTCGATTCCCCTATTGGTGGCTCTGTTTCAGTTCTGTTATACCCTTCCCATGCTACTTTGTTTTCTACTTTGTTTTGGATGATCTGATTATGTTCTAGTTTTGATTCATGACCTTCTGCATTCTATTCTGTTCTGCTCATATTCTGTTTAAGCATTGCATTGGTTTTCTGTTTTGTTTTGTTTAGCTAGCTAGAAGTGTTCGGGTTAAATAGTTATGCTAGTTAAAGTTCAATCTTTAGTTTTATTTCCTTTTGTTATAGGGTTTCAATGTTAGCGATAGAAATTATTGAGATTTGGAAAACTAGAATATGGTATCTGAGTGCTCAGCTTTGGTCATTTGTCAGTGTAATTATGATGAATGCTTAGCTTGTTCTATGCATATTTAGCATGCCTAGTTTGTTTGATTAGTTTCATTTTGCTTAAACTTAGTTTCTTTTCTTTAGATAATGTGATGATTTGTATTTGAGTTCGCTCCATTAAAGTTTGTTAGGCCTTATGAAATCATGTGAGTGTTAGTAATTAGTATGTTTAGTTGATTATTGTTTTAGTTAGCTTAAGAATGAATTAGATTGTGACCTTAATCTCATCTGTGTCCCTGAGAAAACGACCCTTAAGTACTACAATGAAATCTGTAAGCTTGCTGTATTTCAGTTACACTCAAAATTATTCAAATATATATATATATATAGGGGTGATTCAGGGCACCCATAGCAAGGGAGCAAGAGGGGTCGACCTCGATTAGTCCTAAATCAGCAGATGATGATGGAATGTGTTACTTCCATGTCATCGACTCAACAGGAGGGGGAAAACTAGAGCAGCAATGGAGGAAGGTCAGACTAAAACACCATAACCAAAACTATTGACCCGAATTCGCAGGTACCAACTCGAAGCACCTATGCATCTATGGTGGATCAGGATGAAGGCGTAGGATTAAAATATGTGCCTACTAGTTTGATTAATGGGGTATAATATGCCAAATTAGAATTAGATGATGTGCAGTAGGAAATTGATTACTGGAAGAATGCTATCTTGTGCTAAGTCTTAGGTGTAAACCCACCTTTTGGAGTTATGCAAGGATACATTAAGAGAATCTGGGCTATATTTGAGATTGATAAAATAATCCAAGTTCATAAGGGTAAGCTCCTGGTACGATTTGAAAATTTGCAGGACAAAATGATAGTGGAAAAAAGGGGAGTGTATTACTTTGATTCCAAACCTTTCTTAGTAAAGGGATGGAATCTAGAAATGGATTTACACACAGAATCCATAAAAACCTTGCTTATATGGGTCCAATTCCCAGATTTAGATGTAAAATATTAGGGGCTGGAGAGGTTGAGCAAAATAGGTAGTATCATTGGCATTCCTATAAAGATAGATCGATACACAAAGGATAGGACCATGATTAAGTATGCCAGATTGCTCATTGAAGTGGCTCTGGAGGCCCCCTTCCCAGAATATACAGAATTCTTCAATAAGAATGATATGCTCATAAGATAGCCAGTTAAGTTTGAATGGATGCCTACAAAATACAACCATTGTTGCATGTTTGGTCATGAGGAGGCAGTATGCAAACAAAAGGGGGGAATAAGAAAGCAATGGAGAAAGGTACAGTAAGACACACAAGCAGCTGCAGTAACAGAGCAACTAGAACCACAAGGCAAGGAGACAGAGACTGTTTTCACCCCAATTCCTAGGAGAGCAGCATCAAAACAAGCACCACATCACACATCCTTAGGAGAACCCAAGCAAACAAACCCATTTCAAGCATTAATAGTGGAAGAATAGGTGGAACATGAGCTAGGAATGGAGGAAGAGGGCAGTTCTCATGGATAGCATAGTTAGCTGGAACATAAGAGGCCTTAATTGGCCAAATAAATAGGAAGATGTTTGAGCCTTCTTATACAGCAATAAAGTAGGACTGGTGGGACATTCGAAAATAAAGGTAAAGGAGCACGATGTAGACAAACTAGCAGCAAAGGCATTTCCAAGGTGCCACTGGCATCATAATTTCTCATTAAACCCCAAGGGCAAAATATGGATAGCTTAGAAACCATGTTCATATGAAGTTTTGATTTTAAATCAGTCAGAACAGTTTATATATTGCTATGCAACTCAAATAAGTACCAGGAGGAAATTTTACACCACTTTTGTGTATGGACTAAACCATGAGCAGCAAAGACAACCCCTATATAGTGATATTTAGGGTATACACAACAAATGACAATAGCTTGGTGCATCATTGGTGATTTCAACTCAATGCTGATCAAGGATGATAAGCAAGGAGGAAATGAAATATCAGATCATGAGGTGGAAGAATTATCAAACCTTATGGACACATGTGAGCTACATGAAATGAAATGGTTAGGGTCCTATTTCTCCTAGACCAATAAGACCATTTGGAGTAGAATAGATAGGGCCTTTATTAATGCATATTGGTATGACATTCTTGACTTCACACATACAAAGTACCTTGCAAATGGCCTCTCAGATCATACTCCATTAGTGATTCAATTCACTACCTTCACCAAACCAAAAGCCAAGTTTGAATATTATGACATGTGGAGTAAACACAAGGACTTCTGGCTTATTATTGAATCAAAGATGCAAGCTTGTGGAAGCATACCCCAAACACTACAGCTATGGAAGATGTTGGCTTAACTCAAGCCAAAGCTCAAGAAACTAAACAAAGACCACTTTGCAGACCTCAGAACCCAACAAGACAAGGTAAGAATAGAGCTCAGCAAGATAAAGACAGAACTGTAAAAAGACCCCAGCAATGTACATATACAGCAGCAAGAGAAGGAAGCAAGAGGGAATATATTGACATCCTTTCTTCAAGCATCTCTTTAATACAGCAACAAGCAAAGATTAACTGGATCACACAAGGGGATGAAAACACTAGGCTGTTCTTAGCAAAGGCCAAGTGAAGGAAGCTTACCACCTACATATATACCATCAGGGATGTGCAGGGCAACCAAATAGAAGGATTTGACCAGGTTGGAAAAGTTATGCTACAGTTTTACAAAAATTTAATAGGGTAGCAAAGTACAACTAGAAGATCAATAAAAAAGGACATGATATAGCAAGGCCATGTCCTAACTGAGGAGCATCAGGTCCAAATGTGCAAGCAATTCATAGATAAAGATATAAAGGAAGCCCTTTTGTCGATACCTAACATTAAGTCTTTGGGACCAGATGGTTACAATAGTGCTTTATTCAAATCTACTTGGCACAAAGTAGGCCCGATCTGCTCAGCAATCTAACATTTCTTTGACTCAGGGATAATGCCAAGTTTTCTCAGTGAGACTAAATTGATTGTACTTCCAAAGGTTAGTCATCCTCAAACAGCCACTGAGTTTAGGCCAATTCCATGTTGCAATGTATTATACAAATGCATTTCCAAGTTGCTATGCCAAAGAATAAAGGAAATCCTACCCTCTATTATCCATTAATGCCAAGGGGCATTTGTAAGAGGACGGGAGCTTCTTTACAATGTGTTAATCTGCGAAGAGATAGCAAGGGCATATTAAACGCAACATATTACCCCAAGTGTATTCTAAAAATAGACTTACAGAAAGCATTTGACTCCATACACTGGCGTTTTTTGATGGAAGTGCTAGAGGCACTCAAATTCACAGCTATCTTCACCAAATGGGTTATGGCATGTGTTATAGTAGTGAACTTCACTATCCACATTAATGGCCAAGATAATGTGAGCTTTGTTGAAGGGAGAGGAACTCAAATTCCCAGCTATCTTTAAGACTAATGCAAGAGGTGGGGTAGAGACCTGACTTCAAATTTCATCCAAAATGCAAGGGTATAGGGCTCACTCATCTGATATTTGCAGATGACTTGATCATGTTCTGTAAAGCAGGCCCAAAATCTTTGCAGCACATCATACAAGCATTGCAAGAGTTTTATGACTGTGCAGGACTTAAGGCCAACCTCCAAAATCACAAATGGTATTTGGTGGCATCTCACAGAAATTGCACAAATGTATGGAGATCACAGGGCTAACAGAGAGTACATTCCCACTGAAATATCTTGGGGTGCCTATCTTTGCAAGTAGACTTACCAAAATCGAGTGCAAGGGCCTAGTGGAGAAAATCACCATAAGAATGAAAGTATGAGCAACTAGATGTATATCCTTTGTAGTAAGAGCTGTGCTAATAAATAGTGTCCTGTTTGGCATGTACTCCTACTGGGCATCAATTTTCATACTACCAGTAGAGGTGGTGGACAATATAACAAAACTATGTAGGAACTATCTATGGAGTGGATCAATGGAATTCAAAAGGATACCATATATATCCTAGGCAGCAAGCATTCCCTTCAACGGCACAAGGGGGCCTAGGGTTGAGGGACTATGCAAATTGGAATAAAGCCTTAATTGCGAAGCTTGTATGGGCTGTCACAACTAAAAAAGACACACTATAGGTGAGGTGGATCCACGAAGATACTTGAAAAACCAATCATGGTCGGACTATACACCTCTACCAGACAACAGTTGGAATTGGAAGAAAATATGTCAAGTCAAAGAACTATTCAAGGCAGGCTGTACAAAACCCATCACATGGGAATGACAAGGAGGGGATAGATACAAAGTTAAAAAAGGATATACTTGGCTCATGGGCGAAAGAAATAAAGTAGACTGGGCAAAACTCAAATGGGAAAGGTTAATTACACCAAGGCGTGCATTCATATCATGGATTTTCATCCATCATAGGCCCCCTACAAAAATAAGACTGTTCAAGTACAGCCACCAAGGAGACACAACTTGTATTCTCTGCAACCAAGCAGACGAGTATAAAGCACACCTCTTCTTTGACTACAGCTATGCTAGGGAGATATGGGGAGAGCTCTAAAACTAGTGGCAAACTTTCCCCAAGCAAGGACCAGCCTGACCATGATATCCTCAAAGCTCAAGAGCTAAACATCCAAAACAGAGAAGATGATAATATGCACCATTGTTTTCATAGCCACATACCACATTTGGCACACAAAAAACCAAGCAATCTTCAGTAATACTCATATACCAGGAAAACAGCCAGTACAGCAAATAAAAGAGCATGTCAGATGCAGAATCCTTCATGCGAACAAAAGGTCAGGCAAATATACCAAGTACATAGATAGACTACTTCAGTGATACACACGGAGACTGGAAACTAAGGGACAAAACCCTTACATTTCCAGTGCTTACTAGGTTGCACATATTTGCAGTAGTTATGAATTTCACCCTTTCATGCAATATATATAAATATATATATATATATGTATGCGTGTGTGTGTATAT
>JAKOGI010004120.1:2500-33590 GCA_029747015.1 Carnegiea gigantea
GGATTAGATGAGATCTATTCTCAACCCCTAGTGAGACTATCGTTCACGCTAAGCTCTTACTCTCGGGATGGCAACTAACTTTTAGATCTTAACTCTCGTCAGGGTCTCTAAGGCTTTCTGGTACTGGGATACTTCCCAGCCTAGGGATTGCCCCGTTCAAGTAGGTTCACTCCCATCTATTGTCCCTATGCACAATATCTTAGCCAATTGAAAGCGTATGGCCATAACGGCTAATAAGTTTGCTGTTTTTCACAGCGAAATCCTTTTTCATACAACGCACTCTCTTTTATTTAAATTCTTTAGTGATTCTCCCGTTCAAACGAGTTCACTTCCAAAACTGTATTTGCATAGTTAAAATAGGCCATCATTTGCTAATAGTTATGGCTACTATCAGTTATAAACATAAAAACTTCCTTTTTCAAACTCACCCTCACTCGCAATAAGAAACTTGATGATATTAGGGGGGTTTGCACGTAACACATGCAAACACTTTATAATCAATCAATCTCAGTATAAGCCACACATGGCCTCGCAATCCACATGATTGCGGTTAATTTACAACCCAGCCTCCCTCCTCACATAGCAACCGACCACAGGAAATCTCCAACCACTCATAGTTCTACCTCAAACCATCCAACTACCATCTCAGTCTTAATTTTATAATCTAGTATTCGAACCCCTAGGTTATACTGAAAAGCGGTATGTAAACTTACCAATCTGTAACTTACCGAGCAAGCAAATATGATTCAGCAGTGCGCTACAGCCAACAGTTATAACCATATATATATATATATATATATATATATATATATATATATATATATATATATATATATATCCATATCGCATTAACTTGAAGCGAACGCTTAGCAAGCTAAATTAAACTTACAAGGCATGAAAGTCGATTACATTCATGTATTACAATCAAGGGGTAAACATGCTCGTTACAACATTTATAAATTATTTCCAAAGCTACAAGCATGATTTAACTAAATAGGCAGGTATCGATTTGAGGTGTTCATTTATTATTTCGAAGTCACTATTCAGGTATAAATTAACCAACTAAACAAGCATTGAATCAAAGTGTTCATATATCATTTCAAAGCTACGATTTAGGTATAAATTAATAAATGAAGCAAACATCGAATCAAGGTATCTGTATATCATTGCGAAGCTACTAGTGAGGCATGGATTAACTAATTAAGCAAGCATCGAATCAAGGTATTTGTATATCATTTCGAAGCTACTAATAGGAATGTATTAACTAAACTAACATATACTAATTTGAAGCCATTTTCAAGCGTTAGTTAACTAAACTAACATATATCGATTCAAGGAATCGTTAGGTTATTTCGAAGTCAGTTTCAGACATGAACTAATTAAACTTAACATACATCGATTTAAACTAAATTCAGCTGAAACAGAACATGCATAATCCCAATCGATCTGACTAATCCTAAACTCACATGCAACATAACTCAAGGGTTAAAACAGTTTCGAAACTACTAATACTTAGGAGACGAAAAACACCCACCTGGACTCCAAGCTAAGGACCCATTCTAAGGGCTTTCGAGCTCGACTTAGATCCTAAAAACCTCAATCCTTGATCCAATTAGCCCTAAACGTACGCCCAATTACTGCGGTCGAAACCCTTGCCTGACATGGACCCGAATCAGCATGCCCTAGAATCGGTTCTGCTATTTTTTGTGGTGGTTTTGGCCTACTGTGGTGGTTACCGGAATGACGCCCACCGGAGACTCTCGCCGTCGCCAACCCCCAATCTCAATCCCGATTCCCTCTCTCAATTCGCTCCCTCACTCTTTCGCTCCATCTCTCTCTCTTTCTCTGTCGTGGTGTCGCGGGGGTCGGCCGGCGCCTGACTTGTCGGTGCGCAGCCGTCGTCCCCCCTCTCTCTCTTCCTCTCTCTCCCCTAGTGTAGTGTGGTGGTCGGGGGTTTGGGGTTGAGAACGCTCCCCTATCGTGCCTTCCTTGAGAGAGTAAGGGGCTTTGGTCCCTTATATTTTATATTTTATATATATATATATATATATATATATATATATATATATATATATATATATATATATATATATATATATATATATATATATATATAGTTTGTTTAATGCTTGCTCATTCAACTAATACCGCCAGTCTAATTTCTAATCTCGTACCTCATATCTTAACTCGAATCATTGATATGATATTTTGTCCATTATTCAATCCTAAATATGTAAAGGTTCGACTTAATAAACATCGAACTATATCTAAGGTTGACAACCTAATCGCATTCGCGTTCCTAATTGATTTAGTACTCGTTAATAATCTATATTAACATGTACTAAAAATCATCACAAGATTTTCAAAATTATTATTAATAATAATATTAATAGCGACGAAAATGTTCTTTTTGATAAAATTATCATTCACATAAGGACATCAATAATAATTTAACTTGTATAGTTAATAAAAATACGAATTTTTATAATGTAGAAGGTAAAGCAGCCATGTTAACGTAAAATAAAGAAGGCGGGTCTTACACTCTTCTCCCCTTAAAGAATTTCGTCCTCGAATTTCTAAACCTAAGTTCGGTTATTCCTAGAAGGTGCGCACACAAACTATGATCTACACGGTAGGTTTCCAGAAGGTTTCATTTTGCAATCACTACTTCCTTTAAATTGAAAGAAAATGGGTTATGGTCCAGTGTCCTCCTCGCCAATTCTCTTCAAGTGTCTACTCACTCTATTTAGGCGCTGAGGGCAAATCGCATTGAAGAGGGGAAAATGAGTTGGCATGGATAACCATATTGGGTTTGTTTTAAAAATGAACATAGGTTTTTGATTATCTAGACTCAGTTCGTATGGCTAGCAACAACTCCATGCATGTGCACTTATAACCGGGCATCTAAAGGCATGACAACTGGGACAATGACATCTCAAAGCCATATACTACTGGTCTCATTCTAAAACATGAATTCAAGTCACTTTTGGGATCACAATGATTAACATGGAGACTCCTATAACACATTAGAATAATAAGAACGTCACATAGCACTACATAGCATCATTTAAGTATAATATCATCACATAATATTGCATAGTATTAGCAATTCAGCATTCTCAAGCCTAAGAATTGTAATTAACATGAAACCGGCCAATTTACATATGGCAAGCAATTTACAAAATGAATGCATATGTGACTGACATTTCTATGTTTTTATATCAATTCCGACTAACTTTTAAGCATCTCATTCATGGCAACTTAGACGGGACATGCTAAAGTCGTATGAAGGTAGTTATCTGAGTTAGGTTCATTCAAAAGTGGAAGATATTAGGTCAATCTAAGGTTAAATCATTTACTAGAAAGTTATCACGTCACACTAAGATAGCAAAGACATCAAATTATGCCATATCGGCAATGAAGGGACCTGAAGTGGCATTTGAAATCACATTGGCGTCATGTAGAGTCAATCATAGAACATACCAAGGGTTAAGATTTGCATATAATACGAACTAGCAATACATGTTGATTGGAACACTTTGGGAAGAGAACTCCAAGGTAAGAATGTAAATCGATGGTTTTTTGATGGGGGAGACTTTTCCTAAGGTCACTACTTGGAGCTGATTGTCTCTTAAGTTATAGATTCGTATGAATGAATGGTTATTCTCCTAGACGAGTCCTGGGCCTATGGCTTATGGGCCTACATGTTTCCGCTGTGCTACTTTGATCAATTAGATAAGGGCAAGAATATATTAATGCAGGTTTCTAGGGTCATCTCATCATGCTTCAAATACGGGCGCATGTAGTTACATAGTTATAACATAGAATCATAGAAGTCACGGAATGCAGCAATGAGTCAGTGGTCATGTCATGCTATGAAGTAGAAAACTTAAATTATCTGAATAACCAAGTCATATACTAAACCAACTTAAGTCAAGCAAACACAAAGTACTGTAACAACTTATTCACAAAGCACATAACTATTCATGACCTAATTCCTATAGTGCATTAATGACCGCCATAATAGACGTGAGTGTTCACATATATGATGACATGACCCTGAATGCTCCACAATGCTACTTTCTTATACATGAGATACATATATCTATGGATGTGATTCATGTAAATGCAGCTCTATTATCATCTAGTCTCGCATTACATACATCGGGTTCGACTAATCCAATTACAACATGAGAAAACAATATTGAAGGGCTATATATGATGATTCAAGAGTCATATTATTAAGCTAACTACATAAATCAAATCGTTCTAACTAATACAATCCCATGTTTACTCAAATTCAGATCAAGCAATTGCAAAAACTCATTTTATTGGCATTTATTCACAAACACATCGATGGCCACATACAACAATCCTATCTATAGGTACTCTTATGGTCTCAGGACAAGGCATCTAGGTAAGTATACATGAATGCAACCCTCATTTAAAATCTAAGGTTGAGGTTATGCCTCGAGGTTTGTCCCAACTGTTTGGAGTTGGCCAACAATCAACTAGCAAGGGGTAGAAAAACGGTATTATTTGTTTTATGGATATACATTGAGGTTTTGTGACGTATTTTCTTGAAAAGGCAACTGTGGAGGTCTGAGGAACTTCTATTACAGATGGGAAGGTTCTACTTTCTACTATGGGCATCCTTGCTTCAACACTTAGTGCTTGTGCTTTAAAAAGTGTTGGGAAGGCATAGACCGTCGTCCTAGGTGGTAACGAGGTGATGCATACGGTGTAACAATTCTAAAGTCTGCTAGGTTCTTTCTCCCTTACGCTTTTTAGGTGTATTGGGGTTTGATATAGCCAGGACACCACCAAGAAGTGCTAAAATGACCTAGTGTATCACCACTTGAGTTGCTAACTCAAGATACAGCCACTAGGTGTTTGGAGAGCAAACTAGAAGCAAGCTCAACTTCTGATTCAATATGGCGTGATGTGTGTACAAACACGATGAGAGGAGCTTATATGCGACTCTCGCTCTTACAATTACAACAGCTATCAAAGAAAACACAAGGTATATTTGTTAAATACATCAGCTCAGAACATTACAACCTGACCGGAGCTAAAACGAGTAGAAGGGCTACACCAATTGGGGTCATTCTTGCTAATCAAGTGAGGTGTCAAGGACCTTAGTGTAAATGGCAGTGTGTAAGCTTATAGGGTTAACCCAAGCATTGCTGCAAAGCAAATGCGAGTCTTTGATTGCAACAACAAGATCCAACTAAACAATTAGAAAGGTTTCTAATGCGATGGCACGACCCTAACTCACTAATCGGAAGACTTTAACTTTTAAGATCCTTAGGTTTTCAAAAGGAAATAGTTTAACTACTTCTAACTCTCTCCCTACCAACCTTTGAGTACGTCTACTCACTCCATTATAGGGCCTGAGGAGCAAATCGTACTTTAGGGGCAACGATGAGCTTAGAGTTAAGGTATTTCCAATCATTCGATTTCAGATCATGTTTTCATTAAACTTTTGTTAAAATCACCAAGGCATATAAGCGAAACAACTTTGATTGAGCTAACACTTAACTCATCTACGAGAATGCAAGTCATTCGGCTTATACTCTTAGCAATTCGTTCACTCACTCGATTAATGAGCTCACTCAAGCCGCACCTAACTAGGTAAATGCGCCAACATTCACATAAAACTCACATTTGCACACCAGGCAGGCATGTATCACGTCGTCGTGAATGCATTCCTAGACAACTATCGGAGATGCAAGATTCAGGTTGCGGCCTGTGGTCACAGGACCTTGCTCTGATACTATCAATGTAACACCCCCAGCCCCTTGAGCCAGGAGCGTTACGTTTTCTCAGCTTTCCATTCAAATTCTGGGGCGAAATGGACAGCGCTTCCCCTAAAAACTGAACGTTTCCAGGCTAAAAGCCTTACAATAAACCCCTGCAGATCAAAGAAAGCATAAAACATTTTAAAAGAAGCTCAACAGCTACGCGCTGGAGTTCATATCTCAGCGAGCAACTCGCTCGGACTACATCAAACAAAATAGTTTATTAATACAGGAAAAGTGAAAGATATAACTCAACGGTTCACACCACCAGAGTACTGGGGTTTACATCTCAAACCGTAACCGATTTTAACTAAAAAGATAACTGACTAATAAGATTGTTGGCACACATGACCGTACAGAGCGACTCCTAAACCGAATACACTACATGAACTAGAATACTTATTTACAAATGTTTGTAATTCTAGGAATACTTTCCATGACTTCATTAAACACGTAAAACCCCTTTAAATAGGCACACACGACACCTTGCAAGCAAGAATAGAATTTATCTTGGCATAAGTGACTTGCCTCCTACTTGTCATGATGCAAACCTGGGGAAAAAAAGAAAAGAGTAATGGGATGAGCAACCACACGCTCAGTGAGTATTCCCCGACCCCCTTAAAACTAAAACCATGAATGTAACACCCCCAGCCCCTACAGCCAAGAGCTTTGTGTTTTTTTTAACTTTCTATTTAAATTCCGGGGCGAAACGGATAGAGTTTTTCCTAAAAACTGACCGTTTCCAGGCTAAAACTCTTACAATAAACCCCTACAGATCTGCAGAAGTGTAAAATATTTTAAAAGAAGCTCAACGGCTACATGCCAGAGTTCATAACTCAACGAGCAACTCGCTCGGAGTACATCAAACAAAATAGTTCATTAATATAAGAAAAGTGAAAGATACAATTCAACGGTTCACAAAACCAGGAGTACTGGGGTTTATATCCCAAACCATAACTGATTTCAACTGAAAAGATAACTGACTAATAAGATGGTTGGCACACATGGCCGTACAGAGCTACTCCTAGATCGAATACACTACATGAACTAGAATACTTGTTTACAAACGTTTACAATTCTCGGAATACTTTCCATGACTTTATTAAACATGTAAGACCCCTTCACATGGGCACACACGACACCTTGCAGGCAAGAATAGAATCCATCTTGGCATAAGTGACTTGGCTCCTACTTGTCATGAGGCAAACCTGCGGAAAAAAAGGGAAAAAGTAATGGAATGAGCAACTACATGCTCAGTGAGTATTCCTCGACGCCCTTAAAATCAAAACCATTGCAGGCAGTAATATCTTTAAAAGTCACATATCACGTATTCATACTTTACTATCATATTAGGCAATTATAGTCTCCAAGGATAGTTCGCTACCCATGAACCTCGTTCTAGCCACCCAAACTCATTTCTAGGTCCCTAAATGACCAAAACCTCTTTACTAGCTAGCACTTAAACACATAAGCAAGCATCGAGGGCTAAGCATAGAACTTTCTTTCATAGATTAAGCATAGGGATCTTTCTTTTTCATAAACATAACTACTTAGCATTCCATTCAAACTATGCATCAAACCTCATTCATACGATGTACACATAAGGCTATCTCTTTTCATAATCATACTTTTCTTTGCATTTCATTCATATGATATGCAAAAGACACACAAATTTCAATTCTTATGCAAATTTCATTCATAGGGTATGCATGAAATATGCTCATAAGGCTTTCTTTTTCATAATTGTATTTTACTTAGCATCTCATTCATAAGTTATACTTGGAATATGCACATAACGCTTTATTTTCATCAGCATGCTTTACTTAGATCTCATTCATATGATATGCACCAGTTATGCATAGGCAGTTTTCTTTCTTTTTATTAAAAACACTTCATTTAGCCTCTTAAGGCTCATAAAAACTCTTCTCTTAGCCTCTTGAGGCTCATATTCTTAAAAGAATCTCTTTCATATTGGTCTCATAATGACCCTTAAAAACTTTCTTTCTGAAATACTTAAAAAGGCGAAACGTCGATTGCTTTTCTTACTTAATAGAAAATTACTCTGGGCATAAGATCATCATAATGTGCGGATTGGGTGAGATCTATTCTCAACCCCTAGTGAGACTATCGCTGACGCTAAGTTCTTACTCCCGGGATGGCAACTAACTTTTCGACCTTAACTCTCGTGAGGGTCTCTAGGGCTTCCCGCTACTGGGATACTCCCCAGGTTAGGGATTTCCCCATTCAAGCAGGTTCACTCCCATCTATTGTCTCTGTGCACAATATCTTAACCAATTTAAAGCATATGGCCATAACTGCTAATTAGTTTACTGCTTTTCACAGCGAAATCCTTTTTCACACAACGCACTCTCTTTTATTTAAATTCTTTAGGGATTCCCCTGTTCAAGCAAGTTTACTTCCAAAACTGTATTTGCATAGTTCAAATAGGCTGTCATTTGCTAATAGTTATGGTTACTATCAGTTATAAACATGAAAACTTCCTTTTTCAAGCTCATCCTCACTCGCAACAAGAAACTCGATGATATAAGGGAGGGGGTTTGCACGTAACACATTCAAACACTTCATAATCAATCAATCTCAGCATAAACCACACGTGGCCTCGTAATCCACATGATTACGGTTAATTCAAAACCTAGGCTCCCTCCTCACATAGCAACCGACCACAGAAAACCTCAAACCACTCATAGTTCTACCTCAAACCATCCAACTAACATATCGGTCTCAATTTCATAATCTAGCATTCGAACCCCTAGGTTATACTGAAAAGCAGTATGTAAACTAACCAATCCGTAACTTACCGAGAAAGCAAATATGATTTAGCAGTGTAATACAGCCAACAGTTATAACCATATATACACACACATATATATGCACACACACACACACACACACACACACACACACACACACACATATACATATACATATACATATATATATATATATATATATATATATATATATATATATATATATATATATATATATATATTATATATATATATATATATCCATATCCCATTAACTTGAAGCGAATGCTTAGCAAGCTAAATTAAACTTACAATGCATGAAACTCGATTACATTCATCTATCTCAATCAAGGGGTAGACATGCTCGTTTCAACATTCATAAATTATTTCTAAAGCTATAAGCATGATTTGACTAAATAGGCAGGCATCGATTCAAGGTGTTCATTTATTATTTCGAAGTCACTATTTAGGTATAAATTAACCAACTGAACAAGCATTGAATCGAAGTGTTCATATAACATTTCAAAGCTACGATTCAGGCATAAATTATTAAACGAAGCAAGCATCAAAGCAAGGTATCCGTATATGATTTCGAAGCTGCTAATGAGGCATGGATTAACTAATTAAGCAAGCATTGAATCAAGGTATTCGTATATCATTTCGAAGTTACTAATAGGCATGTATTAACTAAACTAACATATCCCGATTCGAAGCCATTTTCAAGCGTTAGTTAACTAAACTAACATATATCGATTCACGGAATCGTTAGGTTATTTCGAAGTCGCTTTTAGGCATGAACTAATTAAACTTAACATGCACCGTTTTAAACTAAATTCAGCTAAAACAGAACGTGCATAACCCTAATCTATCTAACTAATCCTAAACTCACATGCAACGTAACTTAAGGGTTAAAATAGTTTCGAAACTACTAATACTTAGGAGGTGAGAGACACCCACCTGGACTCCAAGCTAATGACCCATTTTAAGGGCTTTCGAGCTTGATTTAGATGCTGAAAACATCAATCCTCAATCCAATTAGCCCTAAACGCACGCCTAATAACTACGGTCGAAACCCTAGCTTGACATGGACCCGATTCAACATGCCTTAGACCCGGTTCTGCTGCTACTTGTGGTGGTTTCGGCCTGCTGTGGTGGTTGCCGAAATGACGCCCACTAGAGACTCTCGCTGTCACCGACGCCCGGTCTCAATCCCGATTCCCTTTCTCAATTCGGTCCCCCACTCTTTCGCTCCATCTCTCTGTCTCTCTCTATCGTGGTGTCGCAGGGGTCGGCCGGCACCTGAGTTGCCGGTGTGCTGCCGTTGTCCCCGGCCCCCAGCTTGCTGTCCGTTGGCCCCCCTCTCTTTTCCTCTCTCTCCCCTGGTGTAGTGTGGTGGTTGGGGGTTTGGGGTTGAGAACGCCCCCCTGTCGTGCCTTCCTTGAGAGAGTAAGGGGCTTTGGCCCCACACATTTTTTTTTCATACATATATATATATATATATATATATATATATATATATATATATATATATATATATATATATATATATAGTTTTTGTTTAATGCTTGCTCATTCAACTAACACCGCCAGTCTAACTTCTAATCTCATTCCTCATATCTTAACCCGAATTATTGATATGATCCTTCATCTATTATTCGGTCCTAAATATGTAAAGGTTCGACTTAATAAACATCGAACTATATTTAAGGTTGACAACCTAATCGCATTCGGGTTCGTAATTGATTTAGTATTCGTTAATAATCTATATTAACACATACTAAAAATCATCGAAAGATTTTCAAAACTAATAATAATAATAAGAATAATATTAATAGCGATGAAAACATTCTTTTTAATAAAATTATCGTTCGTATAAGTGCATCAATAATAATTTAACTCGTATAGTTAATAAAAATATGAATTTTTATAGCGTAGAAGGTAAGGCAGCCACGTTAACATAAAATAAAGAAGGCGGGTGTTATACTCTTTCCCCCTTAAAGAATTTCATCCTCGAAATTCTAAACCTAAGTTCGGTCATTCTTAGAATGTACGCACATAAACTATGATCTACACGGTAGGTTTCCAAAAGATTTTATTTTGCGATCACTACTTCCTTTAAATCGAAACAAAATGGGTTATGGTATCCAGTCTCCTCCTTGCCAATCCTCTTCAAGCGTCTACTCACTCTATTTAGGCACCGAGGGAAAATCGCATTGAAGAGGGACAAATGAGTTGGCATGGACAACCATATTGTGCTTGTTTTAAAAATGAACATAGTTTTCAATTATCTAGACTCAGTTTGCATGGCAAGTAACAACTCTATGCATATGCACTTATAAGTGGGCAGCTAAAGGCATGACAACTGGGACAATGACATCTCAAGGCCATATACTAGTGGTCTCATTCTAAAACATGAATTCAAGTCACTTTTGGGATCACAATGATTAACATGGAGACTCCTACAACACATTAGAATAATAAGAACGTCACATAGCACTACATAGCGCCATTTAAGTACAATACCATCACATAGTATTGCATAGTATCAGCAATTCAGCATTCTCAAGCCTAAGAATTGTAAGTAACATGAAACCAGCCAATTTACATATGGTAAGCAATTTACAAAATGAATGCATATGTGATTGACATTTCTATGTTTTTATATCAATTCCGACTAACTTTTAAGCATCTCATTCATGGCAACTTAGACGGGACATGCTAAAGTCATATGAAGGTAGTTATCTTAGTCAGGTTCATTCAAAAGCAGAAGATATTAGGTCAATCTAAGGTTAAATCATTTACTAGAAAGTTACCACGTCACACTAAGATAGAAAAGACATCAAATTATGCCATATCGGCAATGAAGGGACCTGCAGTGGCATTTGAAGTCACATTGGCGTCACGTAGAGTCAATCACTGAACATACCAAGGGTTAAGATTCACATATAACACGAACCAGCAATACATGTTGATAGGAACAATTTGGGAAGAAAACTCCAAGGTAAGAATGCAAATCGATGGTTTTTTGATGGGGCAGACTTTTCCTAAGGTCACTGCTTGGAGCTAATTCTCTCTTAAGTTATAGACTCGTATGAATGAATGGTTATGCTCCTAGATGAATCCTGGGCCTATGGCTTATGAGCCTACATGTTTCCGCTACGCTACTCTGATTAATCAAACAAGGGCAAGAATATATGAATGCAGGTTTCTAGGGTCGTCTCATCATGCTTCAAATACGGGCGCATGCAGTTACTTAGCCATAACATGGAATCATAGAAGTTACCGAATGCAACAGTGAGTTAGTGATCATGTTATGATACAAAGTACAAAACTTAAATTATCTTAATAATCAAGTCACGTACTAAACCAACTTAAGTCAAGCAAACACCAAGTAGTGCAACAACTTATTCACAAAGTACATAACTATTCATGGCCTAATTCTTATGGTGCATTAATGGCTGCACATAATAGATGTGAGTGTTCACATATATGATGGCATGACCCTGCATGCTCTACCATGCTACTTTCTTACACATGAGATACATATATCTATGGATGTGATTCATGTAAATACAGCTATATTATCATCTAGTCTTACATCACATACACCGGGTTCAACTAATCTAATTACAACACGAGAAAACAGTATCGAAGGGCTATAAATGATGATTCAAGAGTCATATTGTGAAACTAACTACATAAATCAAATCGCTCAAACTAATACAGCCCATGTTTACTCAAATTCAAATCAAGCAATTGCAGCAACTCATTTGATTGGTATTTGTTCACAAACACGTCGATGGCTGCATATAAGAATCCTATCTATAGGTACTCTTATGGTCTCACGAAAAGGCGTCTGGGCAAGTATACATGAATGTAACCCTCATTTAAAATCTAAGGTTGAGGTTATGCCTCGAGGATTGTCCCAACTATTTGGAGTTGGCCAACAATCAACTAACAGGGGGTAGAACAACAATATTATTGGTTTTATGGATATACATTGAGGTTTTGTGACACATTTTGTCGAAAAGGTAACTGTGGAGGTCTAAGGAACTCCTATTATAGATGGGAAGGTTTTACTTTCTACTGTAGGCATCCTTGCTTTAACACTTAGTGCTTGTGCTTAAGAAAGTGTTGGGAAGTCATAGACCGTCGTCCCAGGAGGTAACAAGGTGATGAATGTGGTGCAACAATTCCAAAGTTTGTTAGGTTCTTTTTGCCTTGCGCTTTTTAGATGTATTAGGTTTAGATATAGCCAAGACACCACCAAGAAGCGCTAAAATGGCCTACTGTATCACCACTTGAGTTGCTAACTCAAGATACAGCTACTAGGTGTTTCGAGAGCAAACTAGAAGCAAGCTCAATTTCTGATTTAATATGGCATGATGTGTGTACAAACATGATGAAAGGAGCTTATATATGGCTCTCGCTCTTACAATTACAATGGCTATCAAAGAAAACACATAGTATATTTGTTAGATACATCAGCTCAGAACATTACAACCTGACTGGAGCTAAAACCAGTAGAAGGGTGACACCTAATGGGGTCATTCTTGCTAATTAAGTGAGGTGTCAAGGACCTTAGTGTTAATGGCACTGTGTAAGCTCGTAGGGTCAACCCAAGCATTATTGTAAAGTAAATGCGAGTTTTTGATTGCAACAACAAGACCCAACCAAACAATTAGAAAGGTTTCTAATGAGATGGCACGACCCTAACTCACTAATCGGAAGACTTTAACTTTCAAGGTCCTTAGGTTTTCAAAAGGAGATAGCTTAACTACTTCTAGCTCTCTCTCTCTACACCAATCTTTAAGTACGTCTGCTCACTCTATTATGGGGCCCGAGGAGAAAATCGTACTTTAAGGGCAAAGATGAGCTTAGAGTTAAGGCCTTTCCAATCATTCGATTTCAGATCACGTGTTCTTTAAACTTTTGATTAAAATCACCAAGGCATATAAGCGAAACAACTTTGATTGAGCTAACACTTAACTCATTTACGAGAATGCAAGTCATTCAGCTTATACTCTTACCAATTCGTTCATTCACTGGATTAATGAGCTCACTCAAGCCGCACCTAACTAGGCAAACGCGCTAACATTCACATAAAACTCACATTTGCACACAAGCCAGGCATGTATCACGTCATCATGAATGCATTCGTAGGCAACCATATGAGATGCAAGACTCAGGTCGCAGCCTATGGTCGCAGGACCTTGCTCTGATACCATCAATGTAAGACCCTTAGCCCCTTGAGCCAGGAGCATTACATTTTCTTAACTCTCTATTTAAATTCTGTGGCAAAACGGACAGAGTTTTCCCTAAAAACTAATCATTTTCAGGCTAAAAGCCTTACAATAAGCCCCTACAGATCAACAGAAGCTTAAAACATTTTAAAAGAAGCTCAACGGCTACACGTTGGAGTTCATAACTTAACGAGCAACTCGCTCGGAATACATCAAACAAAATAGTTTATTAATACAAGAAAAGTGAAAGATACAACTCAACAGTTTACACAACTAGAGTACTGGTGTTCACATCCCAAACCGTAATGGGTTTTAACCTAAAAGACAATTGACTAATAAGATGGTTAGCATACATGGCCGTACAGAGCTACTCCTAGATCGAATACACTACATGAACTAGAATACTTGTTTATAAATGTTTACAATTCTAAGCATACTTTCCATGACTTCATTAAACACGTAAGACAAGCAAGAATAGAATCCATCTTGGCATAAGTGACTTAGCACCTACTTGTCATGATGCAAATCTGGGGAAAAAGAAGGGAAAGAGTAATGGGATGAGCAACCATACGCTCAGTGAGTATTCCTCGACCCCCTTAAAACCAAAACCGTTGCAGGCAGTAACATCTTTAATAGTCACATATCATGTATTCATACTTTACTATCATATTAGGCAATTATAGTCTCTAAGGATAGGTCGTTACCCATGGACCTCATTCTAGCCACCCAAACTCATTTCTATGTCCCTAAATGAGCAAAACTGCTTTACTAACAAGCACTTAAACACATAAGTAAGCATCGAGGGCTAAGCACAGAACTTTCTTTCATAGATTAAGCATAGGGATCTTTCTTTTTCATAAACATAACTACTTAGCATTCCATTCAAACTATGCATGAAATGTCATTCATACGATGTGCATATAAGGCTATCTCTCTTCATAATCATACTTTTCTTGGCATTTCATTCATATGATATGCATAAGACGCACAAATTGCAAGTTTCATTCAAATCTCATTCATAGGGTATGCATGGAATATGCTCATAAAGCTTTCTTTTTCATAATCTATTTTACTTAGCATCTCATTCATAAGTTATACTTGGAATATGCACGTAATGCTTTATTTTTATCAGCATACTTTACTTAGATCTCATTCATATGATATGCACCAATTATGCACAAGAAGCTTTCTTTCTTTTTATTGAAAACACTTCATTTAACCTCTTAGGGCTCATAAAAATTCTTCTCTTAGCCTCTTGAGGCTCATATTCTTAAAAGAATCCCTTTGATATTGGTCTCGTAATGACCTCTAAAAATTTTCTTTCTGAAATACTTAAAAAAGCGAAACGCTGACTGCTTTCTTACTTAATCGAAAATTACTCTAGGCATAAGGTCATCATAATGTGCGGATTGGGTGAGATCTATTCTCAACCTCTAGTGAGACTGTTGCTCACGTTAAGCTCTTACGCCTGGGATGGCAACTAACTTTTAGACCTTAACCCTCGTCAGGGTCTCTAGGGCTTCCCACTATTGGGATACTCCCTAGGCTAGGGATTTCCACGTTCAAGTAGGTTCACTCACATCTATTGTCCCTATGCACAGTATCTTAAGCAATTTAAAGCTTATGGCCATAACGGCTAATATGTTTGCTGCTTTTCACAGCGAAATCCTTTTTCATACAATGCACTCTCTTTTATTCAAATTCTTTAGGGATTCTCCCGTTCAAGCGAGTTCACTCCCAAAACTGTATTTGCATAGTTAAGATAGGCCATCATTTGCTAATAGTTATGACCACTATCAGTTACAAACATGAAAACTTCCTTTTTCAAAGTCACCCTCGCTCGCAACAATAAACTTGCTGACATAAGGGAGGGGGTTTGCACATAATACATTCAAACACTTTGTAATCAATCAATCTCAGCATAAGCCACACATGGCCTCGCAATCCACACGATTGCAGTTAATTTAAAACCCGAACTCCCTCCTCACATAGCAACCGACCACAGGAAACCTCGAACCACTCATAGTTCTACCTCAAACCACCCAACTACTATCTCGATCTCAATTTCATAATCTAGCATTCGGAGCCCTAGGTCATACTGAAAAGCGGTATGTAAAACTTACCAATCTGTAACTTACCGAGCAAGCAAATATGATTCAGCAGTGCGGTACAGCCAACAGTTATAACCATATATACATATATATATATATATATATATATATATATATATATATATATATATATATATATTATATATATATATATATATATCCATACCGCATTAACTTGAAGCGAACGCTTAGCAAGCTAAATTAAACTTACATGGCATGAAGCTCTATTACATTCATGTATCACAATCAAAGGGTAAACATGCTCGTTTCAATATTCATAAATTATTTCCAAAGCTACAAGCATGATTTAACTAAATAGGTAGGTATCGATTCGATGTGTTCATTTGTTATTTCAAAGTCACTACTCAGGTATAAAGTAACCAACTAAACAAGCATTGAATCAAAGTGTTCATATATCATTTCAAAGCTACGATTTAGGCAATGAAGCAAGCATCGAATCAAGGTATCCGTATATCATTTCGAAGCTACTAATGAGGCATGGATTAACTAATTAAGCAAGCATCGAATCAAGGTATTCGTATATCATTTCGAAGCTACTAATAGGCATGTATTAACTAAACTAACATATACCGATTCGAAGTCATTTTCAAGCATTAGTTAACTAAATTAACATATATCAATTCAAGGAATCGTTAGGTTATTTCGAAGTCACTTTCAGGCATGAACTAACTAAATTTAACATGCATCTATTTAAACTAAATTCAGTTGAAACAGAACATGCATAACCCCAATCGATCTGACTAATCCTAAACTCACATGCAATGCAACTTAAGAGTTAAAACAGTTTTGAAACTACTAATACTTAGGAGGTGAGAAACACCCACCTGGACTCCAAGCTAAGGACCCGTTTTAACGGCTTTCCAGCTCAATTTGGATGCTGAAAGTCTCAATCCTCGATCCAATTAGCCTTAAATGCATCCTTAATTACTACGGTCGAAACCCTAGCCTGACATGGACCCGAATCAGCATGCCCTAGACCCGGTTCTGCTGCTGTTTGTGGTGGTTTCGGCCTGCTGTGTTGGTCACCGGAATGACGCCCATCGGAGACTCTCGCCGTCGTCGACGCCTGGTCTTAATCACGATCCCCTCCCTCAATTCGCTCCCTCACTCTTTCGCTCCATCTCTCTCTCTTTCTCTGTCGTGGCGTCACGGGGTTCGACGAGCGCCTGACTTGTTGGTGCGCCGCTGTCGTCTCGGCCCCTAGCTCACCATGCATCGACCCCTTCCCTCTCTGCCTTGGTGTAGTGTGGTGGGCGGGGGTTTTGGGTTGAGAGCGCGCCCCCTGTCGCGCCTTCCTTGAGAGAGTAAGGGGCTTCAGCCCCTTATATATATTTTATATATACATATAGTTTTTGTTTAATGCTGGCTTATTCAACTAACATCTCCAGTCTAATTTCTAATCTCATACCTCATATCTTAATCGAAATCGTTGATACGACCCTACGTCGATTATTCGATCCTAAATATGTAAAGGTTCGACTTAACAAATATCGAACTATATCTAAGGTTGACAACCTAATCGCATTTGGGTTCCTAATCGATTGAGTACTTGTTAACAATCTATATTACCGCGTACTAAAAATCATTGAAAGATTTTTAAAACTAATAATAATAATAATATTAATAGCGACGAAAATATTCTTTTTAATAAAATTATCATTCACACAAGCACATCAGTACTAATTTAACTCATATAGATAATAAAAATACGAATTTTTATAACATAGAAAGTAAGGCAGCCACGTTAACATGAAATAAAGAAGGCGGGCCTCATATATATATATATATATATATATATATACATATATATATATATATATATATATATATATATATATGTATATATAAAGTTATAATATATATATCTATATATATATATATACTATATATATATATACTATATATAGATATTATATATTATCTGTTGTGTGTATATATATATATTAGATATAGTGTGCATATAATATATATTATATAATATATATATATATATATATATATATATAGATATATATCTGTATATATATATTATATATACATATATATACCTATATTACATATATTATATTAACATATACATATATATATATATATATATATTCTATATAATATATAATAAACATATATAATATATATACACATATATAACATGCCTATATATGCATTATATATATTGTATATGTCTATGTATATGATATATATAATAAATAACTAAATATAATATTATAATATATATATATATATATATATATATATTATATACTATATATATATATATATATAACACACACACACATATACACATATGTGTGTGTGTGTTGTGCGACGCGCGCGCGTGTCTATATATAAATATAGTATATATATATTATCGATATTATGTATATGTGTATATTATGTATAATTATATGTATGTATACAAATATATTTAAATATATATATATATATATAATATATATATATGTAAGATATAAATGTACATATGATACATATATATACTATAATATTGATTATATATATATATATATTAATATATATATATGTATATGTATGTATGCGACATATATATATATATATATAGTATAACCACACACACACACACACACTCACCACACACACAAATACACACATATATATAAATGTGATAATAATATATATATATATATATATATATATATATATATATATATTATTATATATATATATATGTTATGTATGTTATATATATATATATATATATATATATATATTTATATCTATATATATAATTTATATATATATATATATAGATGTACATATGTGTATAAATGTTTACATTTATATATATATATATATATATATATATATATATACGTGCATATACTAATATATATATACGTGCACGTATAAAAATATATATATAGTACATATATATATATATATGTATACATATATACTAAATGATACATATATATAATATATACATAATATTAATATATCATATATATATATATATATATATAATAATATATATATGTATATATATATTTACAAATCCATATGTACATGTATGTATGTATGTACATTTAAATAAAATCAAGTGCTGCTTTTCACACACGATCCTGTCCCCCTTTGGTATCAGAGCCAATAGATTGCATACCTCTGCACTTTGAAGCTGTGTTTGCACATGCATATTCATCCTTGTGTTCATAGAGCTGTGTCGTGTATACAGTGGTGTCCCTAACGTTGGTCAGCCAAGGTAGTCTGTTGGTCAGCCGTAGAGGTGGTCCCAGTGGTGGTCCCGTTATACACCTGTCTGCACATAGGGGTCTAGATGCATGCATAATCATGGCCTCCAGGTTAAGGCGTATGTTATCTTTTAGGGCTGATAGCAACCAAAGTAACATAGTAAATTCAAATGAACAAAGAACTAGACCTATTTTTAAGGCTCCTAACCTAGACAATTATGCAAACCGGTCTCTCCTTAGAATAGAGTTGGACACCATTTACAAAATTGGTACCTTCGATTTTATCAAAGCCTATTCTTGCAAAACGCATGAAGAGGTCATTAGTTTGCAAAATGGTTTACAAACAATTGACATGATTAAACAAAATGCTATTGACCATCATTTACAAGCAAAGTATCGATTTATGCATATTGGATTAGTTCAAGTAGCCATTAAACCTTTATTAAGAAAAGGTATTAATGCCCCCATCTATATGGCTTTACGTGACAAACGATTGCGAAAATACAAATCTTCATTACTTGCAGTTATTCAAACTAACATTTGCAAAGGTCCTATATTTTTCAACTGCTACCCTGATTTTATGGTTGATTTAACTTGTCCTATGACAACAGAAGCTCTCAAACTTGATGTTCATATACAAGGCAACGAATTTTTAGACTTTCAAAAATTTCGTTGTTATGTATCGTACTTATTTTCGACTTATGAGTACAAATTTAAATACAAGGTTTTTAAACCCTCTTCCTTCCAATTCTCAAGAAACAATTTTACTTCAAATTGAAGACGAAAAACCTACTGTCTTCACTCCAAAATTGCTCAAATGGGAAGAAATAACTCTCCCAGATGAGCTTGAAATCCGTGAGCCTCAACCTTCCTCTCAAATAGAACGAAGAGATATCGACGAAATTATAGAAGAATCGGATGGCAGGGTTCTTCTTAAATTTCGATCTTTATCTATTAAAGAAACTTCTGACAACTCCTATCCGTCTAATTATAGACGATCCTTTTCAGATGTTGCTTCCTGTTCTGAACCTTTAGATCATTCAACTCGGTATAGGTTTCGCAATCCAATTCCTGAACCCATAATTGATCCTCCCTCTCCAACTACATCTGGAATCGGAGCTTCAATTAATGTTCTTACTTCCCGTAATTTTCAAATAGACTGGGATATAATCAAAACTGATTATTACTCAGTTCAAAATACAACTCTGCGTACTTGGTTTGAACAAATGGACCGAACTCTTCTAGAATCCATTAAAAGGGAATGGATTTCAGATATGGAACGTCTTCGTACAAATATTCCTTTCTTCCTTTGGTTTCCTACATTTGCTTCTAAACATGGTCTTCACAATGTTTACCAAATACCCAGCCTTAATGTCCAAACTTCCCTTCTTAAAGTTTGGCATTTCCAAAATGGCTCTAGTGTTTCCTCTGTCCATCCCCCCGCCGATGACCTTAAGCTTCTGCTCAAAGGTGACACCATTCTGGCGACACCTTTTAGAAAGGGTCGGGAGGGAAGTGAGTCAGTCAAGCTTGATGACCTAAAAAAGGTTCATCAGCAAGTCAATTATACTAACACGATTCTACAAACTATAGCTGAACAGCTTAATCAAGTCTCAGCCCAAATTGCTGAAAACAAACGTAATCAAATGATTAATACAAAGAAAAGCTAAATGATGAAGGTTCTCCACCTTTCTTTAAAACAGATAGTATTCCTAAACTCAGATTGGAAACCTATCATCAACAAGCTGAAACCTCAAATAATCATTACCTTAAGTTAATTACTGATCAACTCAAAACCCTTGAGTTATCATCTTCCAAACCCTCAACATCTTGTATAGATAAAGCTTGTCAAAAAATTCAGAATGAGTCATCAACTAGTGATGAATCTAGTGATGATTCTGATGAAAGTCAAGATGTTATAGATGCTCTTCAAGTCATAGAAAATGCCTTTGAAGAACCAACCACAATTAATAAAATTCACAATTGGTCTAGAGGTCCGGGAAAGAATTTCTATCCTAGGCCAACTCCGCCTGATATTCAATATGAAGAACGTGGATCCTTTGCCTCATCGAGTTTTGATGGCAGGTCCATTCATCAATGGAATATCGATGGAAAGGCAGAACACGAAATTCTTTCCACAGTCCAAGAAATGTGGATGGCCTTTAATGCTTACAAAACGCAAGGACATAGTGATCCTAACATAGCAGTTGCCATAATCATAGGATTCACAGGTCAACTTAAGTCTTGGTGGGATAATACATTTACCCCAGAACAAAGACAAGCTATCCTAACTCATAAAAAAACAGTTAGGAATCCTACCACAGGACTTGAAGAAGAAGAAGATGATTGTGTGCAAACTCTTTTGCATACAATAACTCTTCATTTTCTTGGTAACCCAAAAGAAGAGCAAGCAGTCTCCAAAACAATTCTCATTAATTTAAGATGTCCTTCCTTAACAGATTATAGATGGTATAAGGATGTCTTTCTTACCAATGTCCTTAAACGGGAAGACAATACCCAAGATTTTTGGAAAGAAAGATTTATTGCAGGATTACCAAATTTATTTGGTGAACGAATCCTCAATAAACTTAGACAAAATTTTGGTACTAACGATATCCCATTTGGATTATTAACTTTTGGTCAGTTATTTGGAATTATTAAATCCGAAGCTCTAAATCTTTGTAATGAGATTAAACTTCAATCCAAATATAGAAACGAGCGAGCCCAATCTAGAAAAGAAATGGGTACGTTCTGTGAAGCTTTTGGTATTACAAAGATTATGGCCCCTTCTACAGCTCGTAAGAAGGCCCAAAAGAAACAAAAGCCCAAACCAAGACAGCCATTTCGACAGTCCAAACCTTTTGTTAAGAAGGAAGCCAAACCAATTCCAAAAAGGAAAAAGACTGCTAAGGCCCAAAGGCCCATTGTCTGTTACAAATGTGGCAAAACTGGCCACAAGGCTTTTCAATGTAAAACAGAACAAAAGATTAATGAGCTGTTTTCACATGATCCAGAGCTCAAACAAAAACTTCTGGCTCTTCTCATTAAAGAACCCACTGGGTCTGAAAGTGAAGACAACTACTATGCTGAATCCAGTAATGATTCAGAATATGAGTCTTCGCCAATTAAGACTTTAAATGTCATTACCTCCAAATCCAAAAAGGAATTCTTAATTGAATTAATAAGACAAATCCCTGATTTGGATATCAAAAGAGATTATCTACAGCGCCTCAAAGATTTAATTCTTGAAGAAGAAAAAGAGCCAAAATTCGATTTTGGACCTTCTTCATCTTTTAATCAAATCTTTGAAAATTATCCTATTCCAAATCCTTTCTAACCCGTTACTACAAAACAATTACAAACTGAGCTTAACGAACTCAAAAGTCAAGTTCGTATCCTCAAAACAGAAGTCCTCCTCCTCAAAACAAAAGATTTAGAGATTGATGCAAAAATATCGATGCTAGAATCTCTGAAAACAAATCCTCCTCCTCCACCTGACTTACATTCCTCGGTAATATCAGAAACTGATATTCCTCAGACACAATTTTTGCAGACCATATCTCGAATCACTTTTCAAAAATGGTACTCTATAGTCAACCTAGTTGTTGATGACTTCTCCATTAATGTTATTGCTCTAATTGACAGTGGAGCTGATCAAAATTGTATTAAAGGAGTCGTCCCAACCAAATATTGTGAGCGTTCAAATGAGCAACTAGTTAGTGCTAGTGGAGATCCCTTACATATTCGTTACAAATTAGAAAAAGGATATATTCAGAATAACAATTACTGTTTTAAAAATGTTTTTCTCATTATTAGTAACATTACAAATGATTTAATATTGGGTACTCCTTTTCTAACACAAATTTACCCCTTTACTGTCTCAGAAAGTGGTATTCGTACCAAGGTTATGGGAAATCCTATTACTTTTCAATTCTTAACCTCCACTCATCAAAAGAAGGTTATGGAATTACAATCTTCTTCTATTTTTAAGCAAATCAATTGCCTCCAGTCAAAGCAGAATCAAATCTCCTACCTTCAAGAAGAACTATCCCACAAGAGGATAGAGGAACAACTACTCAACCCTTCTTTACAATCAAAAATTTCTGATTTAGAAAAGGTTTTCAAAGAAAAGGTATGTGCTGATCTTCCCAATGCTTTCTGGGAAAGGAAGCAACATGTCATTTCTTTACCTTATGAGCCTGGATTCGATGAAAGAAATATTCCTACCAAGGCTCGTCCCACTCAAATGAATTTTGAACTTCTTGAACATTGTAAAAAAGAAATTCAAACTTTACTCGACAAAAAATTAATTCGACCTTCAAAATCTCCTTGGAGTTGTGCAGCCTTTTATGTCAATAATGCTGCTGAAAAGGAACGAGGAGTTCCTCGCCTGGTTATTAATTACAAACCTTTAAACAAAGTTTTACAGTGGATTCGCTATCCCATTCCCAACAAAAGAGATTTGCTAAATCGACTTCATACTGCAAAATTATTTTCTAAGGTTGATATGAAGTCTGGATTCTGACAAATCCAAATTAGAGAAAAAGATAGATACAAAACTGCTTTTACAGTTCCATTTGGGCATTACGAATGGAATGTGATGCCATTTGGTCTCAAAAATGCCCCCTCTGAATTTCAAAATATAATGAATGACATTTTTACTCCGTATACAGATTTTATTATCGTTTATATAGACGATATTTTAATATTTTCAAAATCCATTGATCAACATTTTAAACATCTGCAGCATTTTCTTCGAATCATTGAAAAAAATGGTTTAGCACTCTCTGCATCCAAAATGATTTTATTTCAAACCAAAATTCGGTTTTTAGGGCATGATATTTATCAAGGTACCGTTAAGCAAATTCAGAGATCCTTAGCCTTTGCTGACAAATTTCCAGATGAAATCAAAGATAAAACCCAATTACAGCGTTTCTTAGGATGTCTGAATTACGTGTCAGATTTCTTTCCTCATTTAAAACAATTATGTGCTCCCCTTTATCGTAGGCTTAGGAAGAAGCCCCAGCCTTGGTCAAACGAGCACACAGCCATTGTTAAACAAATTAAGGAACGCATTAAGTCCTTACCATGTCTACATATTCCCAATCCCTCTGCATATATGATTGTAGAAACTGATGCATCTGATATAGGTTATGGAGGTATTTTAAAACAAAGATTACCATCGCATAACCAAGAACAATTAGTTAGATATCATTCAGGTTTATGGATTGGTGCACAAAATAATTATTCTACAATTAAAAAAGAAATTTTATCCATTGTTCTCTGTGTTACAAAATTTCAGGATGATTTGTATTTCAAAAAATTTCTTCTCAGGATAGATTGCAAATCTGCAAAAGAGATTTTACAAAAGAATGTCAAAAATCTGGTTTCAAAACAAATTTTTGCCCGTTGGCAAGCAATCCTTTCAGCATTTGATTTTGATATTGAATTCATCAAAGGAAAAACTAATTCTTTACCTGATTTTCTTACAAGAGAGTTTTTGCAAGGAAAAAGTGACACAAACTTCCTTTTGCAGGATTCAAAATGAGTGGAAACAAACCGAAAGGCAAAGACAAAGGCAAAAGCATCCGAAGGGCAGAAGATTATCAGATTATTGCCCCCACAAAATTACCACTTCAAAATCAATTCCAAACCCTAGCCAATTATCCACCTTTACCGTACAAAACCATAGTCTCTCGACCAACCACCAAGCCAACCAGTGACAATTCCTACACCATTCGTTACACAGAACATTTGTGTCTTACTACTCACAAAACTATACCAACCACTGACATTTTGAAACCTTTAGTCAAAAAGATCTTCGGCAATCTTCATTTCGCCACTGACCATACACAAAAGACCCAACAATTCTATGAGCTAATTTTAGTAGACACGCATTCTGCTGATATTAGCCATACCCATGACAAAACCAACCCAAATCACATACTCTTCTCTAAATGTATTATTCGACAAATTCTCAGTGCTCAACAATGGAAAGACCCGTTCGAGGAACGACTCTTTTCTGTGCCGTTTGCCCCTCAAACCTACAATTACAACGATTATAGAATGGCTTGGTTTTGAACCTTTCTATATTTACCTGAAACCCATTCTTGGTTCTTTAATTTTCATGACAATTGCCCCTTACAATTTCCCATTTGGTTTTACTACTGGTGGACCTGGTTCGGATGTTCACTATCTGTCTTACCATTAGAAGCCCAAGGTGGTTGGGAATTTTGGGAAAAGAATATGTCTTCTCTTGAAGCCTATACAAAGGAACTGCAATTCTTTCGAATTTTCAACATCGCCTGGATTTTCAGCTGGGAATACAGACTTCAAAATTATTTGAAAAATTCATTTCCTCTGTCCCTGGTCCGGGTTTACAAGGTTAAATGGTGGCCGGAATTCAAAACCCAATTATGTGGTAGTGAAAATGTGGAGCACTACTGTCGCACCAAATCTAAGAAGTTCACACTCCACAATCTCCATACATTTGAAGCAAAAACATTCATTGGACCTTCTACCCCTCAGAAGAAAGAAAGTCCATCGTCCTCGACAAAGACGAAGGGAAAGGGTCTCTCTCAAAAGGAGAAAGAAGTCCTCGAATATCTCAAAGATGACCCTCAAATGCGACAAATATTTTTACAAAAAATTCTTGATAAGGCTGATGACTCTGATGAACTCAGTTCAACAGCTTCAAACAACAACAAAAATAATGACATGTACCAAGATTCACAGGACCCATATGAATTATGATTATGACAAAGGCTGGCAAAGGTTAAATGACCTTTGGCAAAATGCAAAAGCCAAATAATTTTTAAGAGCCTGCAAGGGTCATTTGGCCCTTGGCAAAAGTAAAGGCCATTCGTACTAACGAATCTTTTCTTTTGCAGATCGCTTTCGACAAAATGCACTGTTCACCAACAGTGACTCTACTGACAAAAGCAAATAGTGTAATGATAAGAATGATGACTCATCTTTCATTACGTGTTCAAGACAAAAGGAATCTGCTTTTCAAAAGAAGACTCACCTTTCAGTACATGATGGCCGACAAAGAGCATCTACTTTTGATGAACAAACAAAATAACAATTATAGAGGGCTCTCTCCTCCCTCTATTTAAGGAGCTTTCAGCAAGAGAAGAAGGCAGAGTTAAAAAGGAGTTTGAAAAACGAATTTGAAAAGCTTTCTGTAATCCTCTCTTTCTTTCAGTGTTTAAGTTTTTTTTGAATTTCGACATTTCAAGTATCAACATTTGTGTAAGTTCTTTATATTACATTTCTACCTGTTCTTATCAGTTCTCTTGTACATTTAAATAAAATCAAGTGCTACTTTTCACACGATCCTGTCCCCCTTTGGTATCAGAGCCAATAGATTGCATACCTCTGCACTTTGAAGCTGTGTTTGCACATGCATATTCATCCTTGTGTTCATAGAGCTGTGTCGTGTATACAGTGGTGTCCCTAATGTTGGTTAGCCAAGGTAGTCTGTTGGTCAGCCGTAGAGGTGGTCCCAGTGGTGGTCCCGTTATACACCTGTCTGCACATAGGGGTCTAGATGCATGCATAATCATGGCCTCCAGGTTAAGGCGTATGTTATCTTTTAGGGCTGATAGCAACCAAAGTAACATAGTAAATTCAAATGAACAAAGAACTGGACCTATTTTTAAGGCTCCTAACCCAGACAATTATGCAAACTGGTCTCTCCCTAGAATAGAGTTGGACACCATTTACAAAATTGGTACCTTCGATTTTATCAAAGCCTATTCTTGCAAAACGCATGAAGAGGTCATTAGTTTCCAAAATGGTTTACAAACAATTGACATGATTAAACAAAATGCTATTGACCATCATTTAGAAGCTAAGTATCGATTTATGCATATTGGATTAGTTCAAGTAGCCATTAAACCTTTATTAAGAAAAGGTATTAATGCCCCATCTATATGGCTTTACGTGACAAACGATTACGAAAATACAAATCTTCATTACTTGCAGTTATTCAAACTAACATTTGCAAAGGTCCTATATTTTTCAATTGCTATCCTGATTTTATGGTTGATTTAACCTGTCCTATGACAACAGAAGCCCTCAAACTTGATGTTCATATACAAGGCAATGAATTTTTGGATTTCAAAAATTTCGTTGTTATGTATCGTATTTATTTTCGACTTATGAGTACAAATTTAAATACGAGGTTTTTAAACCCTCTTCCTTCCAATTCTCAAGAAACAATTCTACTTCAGATTGAAGATGAGAAACCTACTGTCTTCACTCCAAAATTGCTCAAATGGGAAGAAATAACTCTCCCAGATGAGATTGAACTTCAAGAACCTCAACCTTCCTCTCAAATAGAAAGAAGAGACATTGATGAAATTATAGAAGAATCTGATGGCAAGATTCTTCTTAAATTTCGATCTTTATCTATTAGGGAAACTTCTGACAACTCTCATCCGTCTAATTATAAACGATCCTTTTCAGATGTTGCCTCTTGTTCTGAACCTTTAGACCATTCTACTCGCTATCGATTTTGTAATCCAATTCCTGAACCTATAATTGATCCTCCTTCTCCAACAACATCTGGAATCGGAGCTTCAATTAATGTTCTTACTTCTTGTCATTTCAAAATAGACTGGGATATGATTAAAGCTGATTATTACTCAGTTCAAAATACAACTCTTCGTACTTGGTTTGAACAAATGAACCCGACCCTCCTTGAATCCATTAAAAGGGAATGGATTTCAGATATAGAACGTCTCTGTACAAATATTCCTTTCTTCCTTTGGTTTCCTACATTTGCTTCTAAACATGGTCTTCATAATGTCTATCAAATACCCAGTCTTAATGTCCAAACTTATCTTCTTAAAGTTTGGCGTTTTCAGAATGGCTCTAGTGTGTCCTCTGTTCATCCCCCAGCTGATGACCTTAAGCTTCTTCTCAAAGGTGACACCATTCTGGCGACACCTTTTCGAAAGGGCCGGGAGGGGAGTGAGTCGGTCAAGCTGGATGACCTAAAAAAGGTTCATCAGCAAGTCAATTATACTAACACTATTCTACAAACCATAGCTGAACAGCTTAATCAAGTCTCAGCCCAAATTGCAGAAAACAAGCGTAATCAAATGATTAATACAAAGAAACAGCTAAATGATGAAGGTTCTCCACCTTTCTTCAAAACAGATAGTATTCCTAAACCCAGATTGGAAGCCTATCATCAACAAGCTGAAACCTCAAATAATCATTACCTTAAGTTAATTACTGATCAACTCAAAACCCTTGAGTTATCATCTTCCAAACCCTCAACATCTTGTATAGATAAAACTTGTCAAAAAATTCAAAATGAGTCATCAACTAGTGCTGAATCTAGTGATGATTCTGATGAAAGTCAAGATGTTATAGATGCTCTTCAAGTCATAGAAAATGCCTTTGAAGAACCAACCACAATTAATAAAATTCACAATTGGTCTAGAGGTCCGGGAAAGAATTTCTATCCTAGGCCAACTCCGCTTGATATTCAATATGAGGAACGTGGATCCTTTGCCTCATCGAGTTTTGATGGCAGGTCCATTCATCAATGGAATATCGATGGAAAGGCAGAACACGAAATTCTTTCCACAGTCCGAGAAATGTGGATGGCCTTTAATGCTTACAAAACGTAAGGACATAATGATACTAACATAGCAGTTGCCCTAATCATAGGATTCACAGGTCAACTTAAGTCTTGGTGGGATAATACATTTACCCCAGAACAAAGACAAGCTATCCTAACTCATAAAAAAACAGTTAGGAATCCTACCACAGGACTTGAAGAAGAAGAAGATGATTGTGTGCAAACTCTTTTGCATACAATAACTCTTCATTTTCTTGGTAACCCAAAAGAAGAGCAAGCAGTCTCCAAAACAATTCTCATTAATTTAAGATGTCCTTCCTTAACAGATTATAGATGGTATAAGGATGTCTTTCTTACCAATGTCCTTAAACGGGAAGACAATACCCAAGATTTTTGGAAAGAAAGATTTATTGTAGGATTACCAAATTTATTTGGTGAACGAATCCTCAATAAACTTGGACAAAATTTTGGCACTAACGATATCCCATTTGGATTATTAACATTTGGTCAGTTATTTGGAATTATTAAATCCGAAGCTCTAAATCTTTGTAATGAGATTAAGTTTCAATCCAAATATGGAAATGAACGAGCCCAATCTAGAAAAGAAATGGGTACGTTCTGTGAAGCTTTTGGTATTACAAAGATTATGGCCCCTTCTATAGCCCGTAAGAAGGCCCAAAAGAAACAAAAGCCCAAACCTAGACAGCCATTTCGACAGTCCAAACCTTTTGTTAAGAAGGAAGCCAAAGCAGTTCCAAAAAGGAAAAAGACTGCTAAAGTCCAAAGGCCCATTGTCTGTTACAAATGTGGCAAAACTGGCCACAAGGCTTTTCAATGTAAAACAGAACAAAAGATTAATGAGCTGTTTTTAGAGGATCCAGAACTCAAACAAAAACTTCTGGCTCTTCTCATTAAAGAACCCACTGGGTCTGAAAGTGAAGACAACTACTATGCTGAATCCAGTGACGATTCAGAATATGAGTCTTCGCCAATTAAGACTTTAAATGTCATTATCTCCAAATCCAAAAAGGAATTCTTAATTGAATTAATAGGACAAATCCCTGATTTAGATATCAAAAGAGATTATCTACAACGCCTCAAAGATTTAATTCTTGAAGAAGAAAAAGAGCCAAAATTCGATTTTGGACCTTCTTCATCTTTTAATCAAATCTTTGAAAATTATCCTATTCCAAATCCTTTCCAACCCGTTACTACAAAATAATTACAAACTGAGCTTAACGAACTCAAAAGTCAAGTTCGTATCCTCAAAACCGAAGTTCTCCTCCTCAAAACAAAAGATTTAGAGATTGATGCAAAAATATCGATGCTAGAATCTCTGAAAACAAATCCTCCTCCTCCTCCACCTGACTTACATTCCTCGGTAATATCAGAAACTGATATTCCTCAAACACAATTTTTGCAGACCATATCTCGAATCACTTTTCAAAAATGGTACTCGATAGTCAACCTAGTTGTTGATGACTTCTCCATTAATGTTATTGCTCTAATTGACAGTGGAGCTGATCAAAATTGTATTAAAGAAGGAGTCGTCCCAACTAAATATTGTGATCGTTCAAATGAGCAACTAGTTAGTGTTAGTGGAGATCCCTTGCAAATTCGTTACAGATAAGAATGATGACTCATCTTTCATTACGTGTTCAAGACAAAAGGAATCTGCTTTTCAAAAGAAGACTCACCTTTCAGTACATGATGGCCGACAAAGAGCATCTACTTTTGATGAACAAATAAAATAACAATTATAGAGGGCTCTCTCCTCCCTCTATTTAAGGAGCTTTCAGCAAGAGAAGAAGGCAGAGTTAAAAAGGAGTTTCAAAAACGAATTTGAAAAGCTTTCTGTAATCCTCTCTTTCTTTCAGTGTTTAAGTTTTTTTTGAATTTCGACATTTTAAGTATCAACATTTGTGTAAGTTCTTTATATTACATTTCTACCTGTTCTTATCAGTTCTCTTGTACATTTAAATAAAATCAAGTGCTATTTTCACACGATCCTGCCCCCCTTTGGTATCAGAGCCAATAGATTGCATACCTCTGCACTTTGAAGCTGTGTTTGCACATGCATATTCATCCTTGTGTTCATAGAGCTGTGTCGTGTATACAGTGGTGTCCCTAACGTTGGTCAGCCAAGGTAGTCTGTTGGTCAGCCATAGAGGTGGTCCCAGTGGTGGTCCCGTTATACACCTGTCTGCACATAGGGGTCTAGATGCATGCATAATCATGGCCTGCAGGTTAAGGCGTATGTTATCTTTTAGGGCTGATAACAACCAAAGTAACATAGTAAATTCAAATGAACAAAGAACTGG
>JAKOGI010004121.1:0-33561 GCA_029747015.1 Carnegiea gigantea
ACATATATATATATATATATATATATATATATATATATATATATATATATCTATATACATATATATATATATATCTATAGATATGTACACATATACATATATATATACACATATATATACATACACATACATATATATATATATATATATATATATATATATATATATATATATATATATATGTATATATATATACGCATATATTCATGTATAAATATTATATATATATATATATGTATATATATGTATGATGCCTGAGGTGACTGGGGCCCATGGCCGGGAAAGGGAAGCGTGGGCAGCCTAGGGCTCGACAGGGGCCACCAGAATGCTCAGAATCACCACCTATGAGTTCATCAGCAATGGGTATACTAGAACAGGAGGTTCTGTAATTGTAATCGCCACAACCTCAGCCTGATGGGGATGGAATAGTGACGGGTAAGGATTGCAGTTCGCAAAGGGGATTGCCCACCTATGCTTCATTGGTTGATCTAGATGAGGCAACAACTTTAGAATTCATACCAGCTCCCAATATTAATGGGGTCATATGTGCAAATCTGGAGGCAGAAGATATCGGGGTAGAGGTAATATATTTCCAGAATGCGGTGCTCTGCTGTGTTTTGGGGGCTGACCCTCCCTTTGTGGTAGTTGAGGGATTCATCAGGAGAATATAGAACGAGTACACAATACATAAGGTGGTTTTGATCAAAAAGGGGCCATATCTAGTTGGATTTACAAACTACCAGCATACATTACAGGTGGTTTAGAAGGGGTTCTACCACTTTGATTATAAGGCTTTCATCGTTAAACCTTGGACTCCTAAAATAGAGATCAATACTAAAGCAATCACTTCATTGCCTATCTTGGTGCAGTTCCCAGAACTAGATATCAAGTATTAGGGAATGCAAAGTTTGAGTAAGTCAGGGAGGATGCTTGGCATCTCCTTGAAGACAGACAAGTTCACAAAGGAAAAGTATATGTTGAAATATGCAAGGCAGGTGGTAGAAATGCCCCTGGATGGGAGTTTCCCAAACTGTATAGCATTTGCAAATGAGAAGAATATTCTTATAAGACAAATGTGAAATATGAATGGATACCCTTGAAATGCTCCCACTGTAAGAAGTTTGGACACACTACAGATAACTGTAGGAGGAAAGAAGCTCAAAGAAGGGAATAGAGGGTAAGAGAACAAGGTGATGTAGGGGATTATGCCACTCAACTAGAACAAATTACAAATGAAGATGTAAAAGGGTTTCAAAGGGTAACCACAAGACACACCACTAGAACCCCAGTGGGGAGAAATAATGGACAGATGGGGGATGCAAATTGGACCAATACATTTCAAATGTTGTTAGAGGAAGACCTGTTACAGAGGGTAAGTATAAAAGGGGGGAGTGCTCATAATCCCCAATGGATAAAATCATAAGTTGGAATGTGAGGGGCATGAATAGCCTCAATAAACAGGAAGATCTCAAAATCTACCTGAAGCAACAACAAGTAGGAATAGTGGGTTTTCTGGAAACCAAAGTGAAGGAACAAAACATGACATAGGTGGCTAGAAACACTTGTCCTTTTTGGCATTGGGATCATAATGCAACTAACAATGATAGAGGGAGGATTCTGATATGCTAGCACCCTAAGGCCTATCAGTTCCAAGTACTCCAAAGGAGTGATCAAGTGATTTATGGTAAGGCAACACAACTGTCTACCAACAAACATTCCTAAATTACATTTGTGTATGGGAAAAATCATGAGGCTCAAAGATTACCATTATGGGATATACTGTTAACATATCTCACACAATAGAGCACCCTTGGTGTGTGATGTGGGATTTTACCACTGTCCTGCACCAAGAAGAGAGCGTAGGGGGGCAATGAAGATGGATAAAATGAAATGAGAGAATTTGGTGAATGTCTTCTTCAGAGTGGACTACAAGAATTTTACTATGTGGGAGCATTCTTCAGCTGGACTAATAAGCTGATTTGGTCTAGGACTGATAGGGCACTGCACAATGGTTTCTGGTATGATATGTTTGATTTTACATATGTAACATACCAGGCCCATAGTCTATTGGATCACACCCCAATAATTCTGGATTTCCCTAATTGCCTAAGACCCAAAAGGCATTCCTATTCTGTGAAATGTGGGTAAAGGATGCACAGTTTAAGGATATAGTTAAGCATACTCTAGACAAGTGTCCCCAAGGCCCTGCTCTTCAGGTTTTAAAGCATTTCCTGTGCAACATAAGAAATCCCCTCAATTTGTTTAACACAAACAAGTTTGCTGATATCTATGCCCAGCAGGGCAGAGTAAGAGAAGCATTGATGCAAATTCAAACCCAGTTACAGGGAGACCCTTTCAACAATGAGCTACTCCATCAGGAAGACATCAGAAGACAACACTATGTCACTATCACTCATTCAGCCATAGCACTCATGAAATGACAAAGTAAAGCAGAATGGATTGGCTTTGGAGATCAATGTTCCAGGCGCTTCATGGCAAAAATAAAACAAAGGAAGGCTATGCAATGTATTTAGCAAATGAGGGATAGAAATGACTAATGGGTAGAGGGTTTTGATAAATTGGTTGGAATCATGACAGGGTTCTACCATGACTTATTAGGTAGACAAGAGCAACACAGATTAACCATAGATTTACAGGTGATTAGTCTAGGTCATACCTTAGATTAACAAATGAGGCTCTGCAAGCCTTTTAGTGACACAAACATCAAGTAAGCCTTCTTCTTTATTCTTATTTTTAAATCACCAGGCCATGATGGATCTAACAGTGGCTTTTATAAGGCCAGTTGGGATCTCATTGGATCTTTGGTATGCTCTGCTATTCAGGAGTTCTTCAAAAATGAGAAACTGCCTAGTTTCTAAAGGGAGACAAAGGTGGTGATTCTACCAAAGATTGAGAATCCTGAAGAGCTAGTAGCTTTAGACCAATATCATGTTGTAGTCTGGTGTACAAAACTATCACAAAGCTATTATGTAGTAGACTGAAAGAGGTTTTACCTACACTCATCAATAAGGGTCAAGGTGCCTTTGTGTAAGGGAGAGAACTCTTATTCAATGTACTCTTATGCTAAGACTTGGCAAGGGGTTACAACAGGAAAAACACCCCTCAGTTACCTTATGAAAGTGGACTTAGACAAAGCATTCAACTCAGTTTATTGGGCTTTTTTGAAGGAACTACTAACAGCTATGAAATTCTCTCTTGTGTTTATATAATGGATTATGGAATGTGTCTCTTCAGTGCAGTTCACCATGGCTTTAAATGGCCATGAAGGAGACATGTTTCATGGGAAAAGAGGTTTAAAACAAGGGACCCTCTATCACCATTGCTCTTTGTTCTCTCCATGGAATACCTTTCTCAACTGTTCAAGAAAGCTAGTTCACACACAGGATTTGAATATCATCAGCATTGTAAGAAGTTAGGTTGACACATCTAAGGTTTGCTAATGATTTGGTCATTTCTGCAGGGCAAAGCCAACCTCTTTGAAGATTTTTATGAAGGCATTTAAGGAATTCACTAGTTACTCATGTCTTAAAGCAAATTTGGCAAAATCTCAAATAGTCTTTGGAGGGAACTGCACTCAACTTCAACAAGACTGTTTAGAAATTACTGGTTTCTCTGAAGGACATATCCCTTTCAGATACTTGGGAATGCCAATAACAGCTAGCAAGCTTTCCAAGCTGGAATGCAGAACTTTAGTAGAGCAGATCTCAGGGAAGATCACTGCATAGTCCTTAAGGCATATATCTTATGCATGGAGAGCAGTCTTAGTAAATAGTGTGCTTTTTGGCATGTATAACTTTTAGGCTTAGGTCTTCATCGTCCCACAAGAAGTGGTGGAACAAATTACAAAATTATGCAGAAACTTCTTATGAGGGGGAGCCAAGCTATACAAAAATCCCATATGTAAGCCGGGACAAAGTCTATAGCCCAGGGAAATACAGGGGTTTGGGGATGAAAAATCTCAACATGTGGATCAGAGCCTATGTTGCTAAGCTAGTGTGGGCTATAGTAAAGAAAAGAGATAACCTATGGATTCATTGGATTCGTGGAAGATATATAAAGGCGAGGGAATTGTGGGATTACACACAACATGTGACTCAAGTTGGTATTGGAAAAACCTACACAAAGTGAAGGAATTGTTTACAGATTACCCAAAGGAGAACTACAAGGTAAATGAGGGGTATAAATGGTTACTATAGAATAATGCACGGCAGCTCCCATGGGTGAGGATGGTATAGAACAGGGTAAGCATACCTAGACATTTATTTACAACAAGGTTAATGATGAACTAAAGGCTACTAATTCTACAAAGAATAGGCAGATTCATACAATCACAATTAACGGAGTGCATACTATTGCACCAGAGCAATGAGACACATGAGCATCTATTCTTTACCTGCTACTGTGCTCAGGATATTTGGAGTAAGGTTCTGACAGATTGGGGAATCAGCTTGAAAGTTGAAGGTAGTGATCAGTGTATCAACTCACTCAAGAAACTGCAACTAGCAAGATGACTGAAAGGGTTTATCTATTGAATAGCCAATGCAGTCATAAACCATGTCTGGCAGATAAGAAATTTTATGATGTTTAAGGAGAACGTGCAACCCCCTGCACAGATTGTAAAGGCAATCATGGACCAAGTAACACAAATAATCTTATAGCTACATCAACATAAACATAAATACTCTCAGTGCATAGAGTTTTTGAAACATAGAAACTGAGGCTCTGAACTCATTCACAGTGCTACTAGGGTGTAAATATTTATTTTCGGTAATATATTCTCATTTGCGGTGCAAAAATAAATAAATGAATAAATACATATGTATATATCTATGTATATATGTATATGTATATGTATATATATACATATATATATATATATATATGTACCTAAATATATATATATATATAAATGTATACGTATGTATGTGTATATATATATATATATATATATATAATATATATATATATAATATAAATATAGTATATATATAATATATATTATATATATATATGCATGATATATCATATATATATCGTAATGTATGCATGATGTAGGTTAACATGTATGAGTTATATATTTAAATATATATATGTGTGTTGTGTGTGTCCCTGTGGTGTTGTGGTGTGTTGTGTTGTTCGCTGTGTGGGCATGTATGACATATGTATGATTATATATTTTCATTATGTATTGTGTTGTGCGTGTGTTGTGTGTGTGTATATATAATACTATATATATATATATATAATAATATATATATATGTATGTATGTATTAATATATATAATATATATATATATATTATATATATATATATATACATATATATATATAATAGTATATATATGTAATGCATATATGTATATATATATATATATATTTATATTATATATTATATATATATATGTTTAATATATATGTGTTTTGTGCGTTATACGTGCACATATATAATTATACTTTATATATATATATATATATAATATATAATATATATGATATATATATATATATATATATAATATATATAAACATATATAATATATATATATAATATATATATATATCTATGTAGTTTGTGTGTATATATATGGCATATTTACATATTGGATATATATATATATATATATATATATTAATATATATATCTATATATATATATATATATATAGATATATATATATATATCATTATGTATACACGCCCAAATAGACACACACCACACACACATATGTGTGTGGGTGCATGCGCGAGTGTGTTGAGGGGCAATATACAAATATACATTTGTATATATATATATATATATTGTGCCTTTGTGTGTTGTTTGTCTACTATATCTATATAGATATATCATATAGTATATATATAATATATATATATAATATTCAGATATATGATATATAGATATATATATATATATTATATACATATATATAGATATATATACTATATAGGTATATATATATGTTATAGAAGTTTTGATAAAAAAGGGAAGTATTACATATAGATATATATATATATTATGTATATATAGAGATATATGTATATATATGTATGTATGATATCTATATATATATATATATATATATATATATAATATATGTCATATACTATATATATATATATATATATATATATATATACACGCACATGTACATATACATCTATAATATATACACACACACACAGTTAGCACACGTACGGCACACGCATACGATTACATACATACCATATATATATATAGACCACAAACGCACCACACATATAATATATTATACATATACACAAAATATAGTATATATATATATATATACACATACATATATATAAAAAATACAGATATATATGTATAGTATCGTGTGCACAAATATAGGATATATATTTATATCGTATATAGTATATATAGACGTTTATGTACAAATGTGTATATGTGTTATCTATATACTATATATATATATATATATAATATATATATATGTTATATATATATATATATATGTATATGTATATATATATATTTGTGTGTGTGTGTGTATATATATATATAGAGAGAGAGAGAGAGAGAGAGAGAGACAATTTCCGTTCATTTATCTGTAGACTTGTTTGCTTATTTTTTGGGGCTTTTCGATTGTAATTTATTTTCAAAATCTTTTAATGAATTTAGTGAGTAGGCTTATTAATATTTAATGGTTTGAAAATGTCTTCTTATCTACCATGAGAGTGAAAAGTCTCAACTCACAGTTTAATGCCGCCTCAACTGCCATATAATTCGCACATAATTTTATATATAAATACATGATTCAAGCATTCCCTTATCCAAATGGGTATTATTAGGATGTTCAAAACATTTATTTCATTTCCCTAATAGAGATGTAATCAAGTACGATAGTTGATGAGGATGGATGCTCAGCTTCCCAAGATCGTAAAACACTCGAGAGAAACCAAAAACAACAGATGTCCCTCTTGGGATTCAATCTCAAACAATCAAGGTGATTTTGAGATTAGAGTAAAAAAAATGAGTTCCTAAAGAGATAAACACCTCCAACCCAATCTTTCACCTAATGGCTTAAGCCGCAGAAGAGAAATTTTAAAAGAAAGGCTCCAAATCACCCCTCTGAACTAGAGATAAAGATTAAACAATTTTTGGGAGAGGAAATGACCTCTAGCCATTTAATTAATTCATTTATCAAATATGTCTTTACAATGAGGAGAATGGGTCTTTAAATACCTAATAAGTGAAATCAGCGAATAAATTAGTGAGGCAGGTGGATCAATAAGAGTGCTGTAAAATATCTTCATAAATAATTCAAAATCCAAAGATAGTGACATATTTCATGAGATATAATTTTTAGGATTTCTCTCGTCTTCTAGGTAGCTTCTAGAGAGTTGTACTCCACCAATGGGGGTACTACCACATGGTGCATCTTCCTTAGTGGGTGTAGATTTATTCCATAATGAAAAATGCTACTGATTAATGGTGTGTGTCTATCTCTAATAGAGCAAAAACGCAGATTGATCCAAACCAGATTTTATGTACACCCAGCTTAATTTTGATCATTTCCTTCTAAAATTGCATCCAATGCCAACGTTTAGCACATGGGGCTAAAATAGATAACTTAGGGAATTATGGAAGCTTGGACTTGCACTAATTGGGCATCATATAGTGGGAACCAAAATTTACCTAAATTTAGAGAATTTACCAACAAAAATCTGCACTGGTGTGACCAAGGATTTTCCTTTTTAAGAAATTAAGATGTAAATATCTACTATAAATATCTACATATCCCAATGTTATACTCAAGTATGTTTCTACAGAGTCATAGATAATTAATACTTGGACCAATTTACTAGGTGAAATACCTTGATAAAGTAGGCCTATGTGCTGGAATTCAGTGTCAAGTGACTTTTGTGTAGATGAAACTATCTCCTTACTTGGGTGTAAGCTTTAAGGGGGTTCTAACATGTGCAATCGAATCCTTGGGGTTTAAATCCATTGGCACTAACCTTGAGTACTTGATAAATCTTTCGGTTTTGAAAATTCCAAATGCGCTAAGAACTCCATGTCTCTTGAACATATAGAGTTCTTAAAACTCTTAGGGGGCCTTTTCTGAAAGTAATTGACTGCATTAGATCTACCACTTATTACCTTGTTGAAAATCTGAAGGTACTTGTCACAATTCATATCAAAAGAAAGTGGAGGCTCATATTCAAGAGATATGTGATACTCATTAAGAGTCATCACACCATGAACTGCTTCATTCCAAAATTCATTCAAAGGTGATTGAACTAAAGGGTATAGGGGTGTCACTTCCTCTCTCATGTTTGATTCAGCCAAGAGTAAGGAAAATGTATGCTTGTTCTTACTAGTGGTTCTCTTATCCCTTGTTTCACTCATGTAGAGGCTTTTAGCACATCTTTTCATTGGCTTGTATTTGTGGGGTGAGGGTAAAGAAGTAAATGTTAATGCTTACTCTTGGTGTTTGTAGGAGTAATATGCATCACAACTCATATAATAATCAAACAACTATGATCCAACAAGAAAAACCTGACAAGCACTCAAAGAAGGCATCCAATATAAAGCCTCATTACAAAACTTGCTTAATGAAAATGAAAGTAGAGCTTTTTTTGGTGACGTTGACCTCAATCTCCAAATTGGGATGATGAATAGCATAAGAGTGGGCTTGAGAAATAACAGGTAGCACAACCTACAGGTGGGCTTTCATTTAACTTCTCTTTCTATAAGATCCATGAAGATCTCTTTTTCTTCCTCGCATTCTTCTTAAGCCATGGTGGGCTCTTCTTCTTCTTGAACCTTGATCTTTTCTTGAGTAACAATGGGTTCCTATTTTAAGTGTTTTTCTTATCTAGGTTGAATCTCACATCCATGTATGACTTGAGCCAGCTCCAAATCTTAATTCTAGGTTTTCCTTGAATAGCTCTCCTTCCTAAGGTATTTAAACTAATAATAGGCATAATGTTAGAGTTTTTGACTAACTATCAAGAAACTCTCTTCATCTAAGAGTTTTTTAGCCTCAACATAATTTTCAACTATTTGAATCCATCTCAAATAAATGGTAAGATCCAAACTAATACTATCAAAGCAAGAAGGTTATTTCATGACCTTCTTCACTTCTGTCATTTGTTTTCTAAGGTTCCTTGTTTATTCTTGAAGTTTAAATATGTCCATATCATCCATGATATAAGAAAACCAAAGGTGAAAAGAGTTTACCAAAAAAAAAAAGTGAAGGATTAGAATGAGACTATGAGAACCATGAAGAGTGGGGGTGGCCACAGGAGAAGCCACAGACCGTGTGGTGGACCACAGACTATCCGTGGTGGGCATTGGTCGGGTGCTTTCTATGGTTTTTATGAACAATCTTTTTTATGGAGTTTGGGGTTGTGTTTAGGTTACAGGTTGTGTTTGGGTTATTTTGGGGGTTCGTTACGGACCAATAAAAGTGGATTAAGGTGGGTAAACAAGAGTAACAGAGTAAAACCAAATTGTGGATTTTGGGGGGTAGATTTGTATGAAAGCAAAGGGCTTTGATTGAATCAATGCTGACGCAGATTTTAATTCAACAATCAAAGATGAGCTCTAGCTTTGATATAACCTTAATGCATGGTGTTCAACTTCTTAAAATCATAAAATACCAAAGACAAAACGAAAAAAAATATTGATGCTCCTCTTTGAATTCAATTAAGGCGACTGTGACATTAGAGCCTAAAAAATGAGATCCACAAAGGATAAACCCTTTCCACTTAATCTCTACCATAAAGCTTACGCCAGCAAAGATAATTTTTAGATGAAAAATTATAAATCAGCACTCAAAGCTAGAGATAAATATTGGAACGTTTTTGAGCGAGAAAATGGCCAGTGGCCCTTTAATTTATTCATTCTTCAAATTTGTCTTTGAAATAAGGAGAAGAGTTCTTTAAGTACCCAAAATGATGGGAGTAAACTGGTACATTAGTAGAGCAACTGGACCAACAAGAATGCTACAAACTATCCTAAGAAATAAATTAAAAATCTAAAGATATTGACAAAAGCCATAAGCTATAAGTTCCAAGATTTCTTCCTTTCTAGAGACTTATAATCCAACAATGGGGGTGATGCCACTGGAAGCCTCTTCCTTGGTAATGGTAGACTCATTCTATAATGGAAAATGCCAACGATTAAAGCTATATCCTCCTCTAGTAGAGTCAAAACCCATATTGCTCTAAAAATGGATTTTATGTACACCCCTCTTAGTTTTGACCATTTCCCTCTAAAATGGAATCCAATGCAAATTCTTAGCATATGAGACTAAGATATAAATCTTAAGGAATTAGAAGAAATTAGTGTAGCATTAATAGGGCATCATTAACTAGGAATCAAAATTTACCCAAATTTAGCAAATTTACCGAAAAAATCAGCACTAGTGCAACTGATGATTTTTCCGTTTTAAGAAATTGAAATATTACATATCCCAGTAGTAGACTCAATCATATTTCCAAAGATTTATAGATCATCAATATTCGAGCCCATTTACTAGGTGAAATACCTTGATAAATTAGGCATATGTGTTGAAATTTGGTGTTAAGTGATTATTAGGTAGATGAAGCCATCTCCTTTCTTTGGTGCAAGCTTTAAGGGGGTTCTAATATGTACCAATAAACATACTCAAAAGCTAATTAAAGATATAGAATAAAGATAGTGGCTTTGAACATACATGTCAAGGTTCATTAGTTCAGGATCGAATCGGCCTGGACCAAAGACTGAATAAGGTCTCCTAGGTCGACTAAGGATTGGACTAGTCCAAGGTTGGTTCGAACTGGGACCGGATCATACTAGGAAAACCCAAACTAGACCGACTTTGGATTGAGTATCAAATGAGTTGGTGGCTTGCTTGCTTTGTGGAATCGAGCACTTGGGCTGCTTCAAATTTTTTGGTTGATGAAATTGAGCTGCTACTAACTGGATCTAGGCATGAATGTGATATAAAACCAGGTTGCTGCAAGTTACTAAAAATTAAAAAACCTAAAATTACATTTATATTGTCTTTTTAATTGCTTGATTGGCATCTTTTTTCTGACCCTTTCTAGCTCTTGTGACCTATCAAAGTAAACATATACAAAGAGCAAAAGGCTAAAGCAGCCACCTCACTTTAATCTTTCCTGCTAACTGCTTGGCAAAACAAAAAATTCCAACAAACTTTTTCTAAAATAAATCAATCAACACATTAACCCAAGAACAAAAAGAAACACCTGACTCCCAAACTACAGACCTGTTCCACAATATAGTTACAAATCTAAATGGGCCTAAATAACAAAGTTTAACACATAACCAATTGAAAGCCTTAAGTATTAATGTAAAAGGTGCACAATTCTTAGTAATTGGGGATAACTCATTGAAACCTTGTATGTCAATGACTTCCTTGCAACAATATATTTTTTTACTCATTTAGCTCAAGTATTCAGGTACGTGTTTAGAAAGTATATGAAAAATTTTAAAAAATTGAGTTAGTTAATATAAAAATAAATTAATTAATTTATCAAAGAATAACAATAACAATAACAATACCAATAATAATGATGATGATGATGATGATGATGATGATGATGATGATTACAATAACATTAATGTCATAGTTACCTCAAGACTAATTGTTCAAAGTATCACCCACATAAATCACATTATCCTTAAGACTCAACTTACCAAAGTCTAAATAAACAAAATAAAAAGAAAAAAACATAAAAGTTAGAACTGGTAATTATATAATAAAGTAAATAAATTAAAAAAATTGAACATTCCCCTTTCTAAGGTTTCATAACACACAAAATGTAATCATCCATATCGATTTTACTATTTTGTTTAAGCCTTGTGCACATGTAGGAGCGTGAACCATATTTTTACAATCATAATCAGATAAAATTAATAAGTTAAGAAAAGCTAAGTAATTTATAAATTTATAATACATATAAAGTGATAGATTGATAAAGTCATTTACCTTTGGGGTTAAAGAAGTAATATATCAAGAATATGTCATTCTGTACTAAATACGGACTCTGATGCAATTGTACAAGTAGGCATAACAAATACATCACGAGCTAATGAACAACCATGGGATATCAAGGCCCATGTCATTTCCGCCATGCCAACACATCATCTCTTACTTTAACCTTTTCAAATCCCTCATTTAGATACTTTTGCAATTCTATCTTAATGATTCCTCTTCCTTCATCTAGTCACCTTAATTTTTTTCTCAACGCTTATCTGTAAGAGACAACTCCTCTCGATGCATTACTAGTCTTAATCTCAATCTGTGCCCCACAACTTTGCCTGCTTTGAGAAGTAAATGGCTTGCACAATTGCCAATACTCGTTAAATAAAGCTTCTACTTTCTTATTCTTTTTTAAAACTATTGCACTACCTTGTATTTCACCAAACAAATCACAAAGAGAAAACTTAAGACCTGCTAACTTGTACCTGTGGTCAAAGATGGGAGTAATATACACCAAGGGGCTCATTTTCTCAGGTGTTTCATATAACCTAAAATATTTCATCCTCATCCCCTTGACCATTTCTTTAAAGTTTATGACTCTCGATGCACTATCCTCAATTCCATAATTTTTCTCATCATTAGCATTAATAAGGTCAACAACTTGCTCCAAATGTTTTAATAAAGTGTGAAGCGCCACAATCTCAAAGAAAAGCATGTTGGATGTCACATATAAAATACCAGACAAACACAAAGTAACAGTATAGAAAACCTCCAAAAATATTAACAAGTGTTTAACTTATTTCCAATAATTAGAATTATGAGGTCTATATGGCTCATCATCTTTTGCCAAACCCACATTATAATAAGGGTCTCTGTTGCCATATCTTGTGAATACAGGCTTATACACTAACTCGATGCTGAGCATATTATTAATTGGAATTCCATCTAGTGGAACATCAAGAGAAAAAGAATTTGCTCTCAATTTTTTCAGCAATGTCACATTCTTGAAATTTTTGCAACATACTAGGAGATTGCCAGATAAACCTCATAGTAGTCCAAATATGGTTAATGGACTTCCCAACAACTTTCAAACCATCCTAGCTAACTAGATTAACTATGTAGTGATGTGCCTAATGTGTAAGAGTTCCCTGCTAAAGAAAAGAAAATGACCCTGTCACTTAAAATTATCACTAAGGAAAGTACATGCAATGCTATTACTCCTAGTATCATCATCGATAATAGTGTAGAGTTTAGATGCCAACCTCATTCCTCTAAATAGTTTCTAAAAGAAAGAGCAATATCATCTCCTTTATGACTCAAAATTGTACAAAAATTTAAGATTTTGTTATGCAAATTCTAATCATTATCAATATTCAATGAAGGGGGTAGTTATACACATGTAGTTAATTCTTTGAAGTGAAGTCCATGTGTCTATTGCCATAAATACCATTTGACATGCATGTATAAGATATTCTTTCAAGTTCCCCCTCTCATCCACATGCAAATGATAAATATTTCATGCAATGGTAATGCATGAAGGCATATTAAGTGTAGGACGACTAATAGACATCATTTGCCTAAATCTCACATTCTCAGCAAATCTTAAAGGTAACTAATCAATTATGACCATTTTGGTTATAGACTCCTTTACACCATGAGGATTCAACACCTATGACTTCAATCTAGCTTCTCCTTCATTATTTTCATCCATTTCAAAACCAAACTGAGGCGTTTATTTGCTTTGATTATCCGGGTCATTCTTATTAGAGTTGAACTTATCTATAATATATAATATTTGCATTTATCGACTACTCCTTTTCCATTCTCTTTGATTTTTATGAAAGCATCCTAACAATACGTCCTTTGAGTGTACTTTCTGGCCACTTGTTTTCCCTTGCTTTTGCTTTTTTGTGCCCTTTGACTTCGCTCTTCTTCCTTCTCAATAGTGTCATTTTTTTGCTACTCACTTGGAATATTAGTTTTCATATCAACCGATTCTTCCACTTCCAAACTACTTCTCTTTATGGCTTAGAGCTCGACATTTAGCTTTCACAAGTGATTAAAAAATGAGTAGCTAACATTATAAATATAAACCATGTTACTTTAAAAAATTAAAGCACAAAACTTGCATTTTTAGAAGAAGCCGTAATGGACTCCGTGATAACTAATCAAATTGAAAGTTGAGCTTAAATATTATACCTGAAAATCTTAAAGGCTCATAAGCTTAAGTATTAGCTCATGGTTGTAGCTAACAAACAAATTTTCACTAAATAAGAATATCACTTCCCAGCATTGAATCAGTTAAACTCTCGAAGAGTTAACCAAGCACCAAATATAAAACTGAAATAACTTGTAGGCACTAAAATTGGGACCAAGAATATCATCTCTCCACTAGGGACATGAAACTAGCATTCATCTAACAATTTTCCACCTTACTATTTGATAAGTAAATCCATAAACATAAAGTATAAGATGATCAAATTAATTGAGATGAAGAATCTGTCTTATAAGGCTCCAGCACCCTACTCTCATATGTTTCTGAAAGGGATGTCATGAAGAAGAATATTTCTTATCGGTAAAACTATACAAACTCATTAGCTCATAGCTAAATTTCCTAAGAAAGTAGCTAACCAAAAAGAAGAATTGCTTCCTCTGAAAAGATTTAGCAACTTCTCTGTTATAGAACTATTTTGTAATGAGAAGGGTTTGCCCAAATGAAAAATTGAAAATGCCATGTTGGGGTTTGTGAATAATGAAAATATGTGAACATATATAGATCCCACCATATGAGAAGTTATCATGATGTTAAGGTAGCACATTCCACTCCCTAATTTCACACTATACACTAGTCTTTATACTTCCATTAGAATAAAAGGACATGGCAAGAGTATTAAATGTAAAAGGATAATCTAACTATGTAAATCATCTTTTTCACCAGAGCTCTCAATGAGAATTATTCATGGAGAATAATCCTTAGTAGCCAACACTTAAAAATTATGCCAATTTATCTGTAACTATTAATCTTATAAACTAACACAATCTTTAAAAGCTTTAGCATGAGTTAACATCATAATCTCAGAAATTAGCACCCTAATCTCAAAAAAACTGAAAATAGGGAATTCAAAAGAAGAGAGAGAGAGAGATTAGCGAAACAAACTCGAACGAGTGTCGGCGCGTCGTCAATGGACAGTGATGGATTGTGCAAGAGTAGAATGGTAGCTCATAGCAACGGTGGCTGGAGAAGAAGACGATGCGAGACTGAGACTGGAGTTGGGAGAGGAGTTGTTGAGTTGCCTGAGAGGGTGTTCGAGAGCGTCAGAAAGGAAAAGGGCACTACCAAAGGCAGCCTGTAGCACCAATGCCCCTGTGTTTAAGCATTTTGGAGAGAGTGAGAGATAGAAGGTTGAGGGAAAAAAAGTGTTTACAAGAGAGGGAGGCTGCAAACACTAAAGTGAAATGAGGGTCTGACCATCTTGGTGGGAAAAAAAAGTGCAAAAACGTTTTTTCGGTAGGATTTAAGCTTTAAATTTGTAACCCCAAATGCAAGGTCTATCATCGAGTACTAAGGGTGTCGTCCACTCAGAGTTGGGTTTCAAGGGATTAGCTCGAGTATTTCAAGCTAGGCTAAGTGAAAAGGAACAAAACACAAGCTAAACTAAGCTAATAAATGTACGGAAAAGAGACTTAAAGTTGTGATTTGGCCAATTGATGAACCAAGCAATCGGGAAAAGTCCTAGCCTATCAAACCTATACCGATAACTAGAGATGATCGATTGCACCATTGAAGACCAGCCAAGGCCTCTCTCAAGGGTCATGAGCTAGTCTAACTAGTCTAACCACCTATTTTTATGGGGTTAGCCTAATTGGACCATAAGATCAGCAACTCTCAGACCTAGCTAGGATCGGGACTATTTTCATGTCAAAATCCGGGCTATCCTCTCCCCTATGCTCGCTAATCAACCTCACCTCTCGATATAAGTCAATCGCGTAAAAACATGGATGAAAGCTCTCTCAAGTATTTCATCGAACACTTGATATGTATGAGAGAAAACTTTAAGTTCAAAGCATAAATTGGGTGTGGTTAAGCTTAATCCAAGACTAATTAGCCATTAAGAGGGTAATCACAATCCAAGCCAACAAAATCTAGCTACTAGCCATCTCAGGAAAGCCATGAAATCAAACCAAAACTATACTAGAAAATATGAACTATAGAGAAGGAAGAATGAAACTAATCTAATCTAACAAGCTAGTTTAACATGGATTAATAATGAAAACTAAACATTTAAACTAAAAATAATCTAAACTAACATGCTCAAATGAAATAAGGAAGAACACGATATGAAATAAAACGAGAAAGAGAGTAGAGAAAACTTATTCTTGAATGGCTGGAATGAAAATCTTCGATATTCAACCCAAAGCTACCAAATTACAATCTAATCCCTTTAACCTAATCTCCTCCTATTAGGGTTTTTATTGGTTAAACCTAATCTAAAACTAGCATAAAAACCTCTAAAAGAACTGCCTAAAAAGTCCCGAAGAAGGGCCTTTAAATACATATTGGGTCCGACGAAAAAGAGCTGAGAAGAGCAATGGAGGAAAATAATCATCATCTCGGGGGACCGGTGGCCATCGTCACCCCCTGCCCAACCACCTGCAAGTTGATGACGATTGAGGATGGTGGTCGTGACTCCCATCATCGTTTGCTTTGTGATCCACCGGCTTTTGTTGTTCCATCTTCATTGCCTTTTGCGGTATTTACTCAATTGAACTTGTTACCTACAAAGGTAAAAAAAACAAGTAAAAATCCTAAAGATTATATTATTATACGAGCTAAAATTAGGGGATCGACGCATGTAAGATATGACAATTTTGTACCAATCAAATACACCCACACCCATCTTTTGCTCATCCTCAAGCAAAACAAAATAAAAACTAACCTAGGAACCTAACTCACTTTTATAAGAATCATGGTTCTATTTACCATATGTAACAAGCCTTTTAAATCCCTTGGTTCCCCCAAGTGGAGGAGTGAGATCTTGTGACGGTTTGTAGAAGATATATTCACAAAATCTTTGAAGTATTTTTGGATTTCTTTTCCAAAAGCAAAGCATATATGCAAGGCAAAGGGGGAAAATATGTACACATCCAGATCGATTTTATTGCCCTAGCAACTTTGCTACTAAGCCATACACAAGCAAAACATACATTGAAGACAGACACAGGCTATAAGTGCATTCCGGCTCTCATTTTTCAACCCACATGACACAATGACACGATTTGCACACCTTGGTGCTCTTTGCAAAGTGTATTGATTCTTAATGCTATGCTAAAACCAGGCCAAAAGTCATCCCCACTTGGCTCATGGCTCCCTTTATTTTTGCTCTTCTTTTTTTCTTTCTTGTTTGTTTTTCCGCTTTTCTCCTTACGCTCCTTTGCCAAGGTGGGTAGTTCTTGGCTTATTAGGCCTTGAACTTCTGGAGGAACAACTGAGCAGATATTTAGGCTTCGTCCCTATTTAGGGGTTTTATTTGGATCGGCAAAATACTTATTGAAGCCCAAATAGAGGTATCAAAGTTAAGCTTACTTTTATACTTCTTTTTTTTCTCTCCTTTTTTTCTTTTCTTTTCTCAAAATGAAGCTAAATTGGAAGTAAAACCAAGTTGAATGTCCCCAAACCTAAATTTCAACAACTAACACTAAAAGTCAATGGTTAAGTGTACAAGGTAGGCATAAAACTGCACATGTGAAATGGGAATATTATGAGAGATCAGAGATCACGTCGTAGACAAGTGTTCCATCATGCATATTCGACCTATACATAAGCTAGCAACCAAGCTATCAAAGATCAAAAACCAATCACAAAGATACAAATGTCCCCCAAAGGCAAGAGGAAAAAACTATACAAAAATTGAAAAATTTCATGAAAACATAATCAAAAGGGACTCACAAAAATATGCACAAAAGGGTATATGACTCCCACCCCCACACCTAAATCTCACAATGTCCTCGTTGGGAGCTAAGGAGTCACAGCAGCCACAAAAATGCACAAAACACAAAACCAAACCAAACACACAAGAACACTAAACCTACACACATACACACAAACTAGTACACTCCCCCAAAAACACAACCTCACCCAATCAACAATAAGACCACACATATATACAAGAATAACACCATTCTAAATGATTATATACAAACCTAACAACACCACTAATAACAAAACACAACTAGGAATAAAGGGCACACCAAGTGATCATAGCCATCAATCGACTCCACAATATCCTAAATTTCACGTCAAAATGATCACCAACAAAAACACGACCTAATATCCACAACTAAAAAGAAAAATAAAGAAAATAAAAAGAAGGGGAGAAGAATTAGAACGATTATACCAAGTTAGATATTGATTGTATACAAACGACGCCTCTTTAAGATGATGCTACGGAAGCTCGAGGAGCATCAGCCACTCCACCTCATTTCTGAAGATGCAAGTCTTCAACTCGATTGCAGTCAACGCTCTTAAAAGTTTATCATGTGCTTTTGCATGCATCTCAAAGTGATGTAAGAGAACATGAATAAGAAAGAAGCAAAGATAGTTAGTGTCCTCTTACAGTTATCATATGCCATAGAAAAATTAAAAGCATGATTAAAGAAAGTACTCCATATGATCTTCCTAGACACGTCCTCTACGTATGCAAAATAATGATCCCAGGATGGTTATACCCTCTAATGTCGCCTAGGGACTTTCGAAAATGCTTGCGAATGGGAGGGGCTAGTGGGAGGTAAGGGGGATATAATGGGGGCTAAGTCAGGTAACTCAGTGCAAATGGGATCAATATGCTCAATGCTAGGAGTGGCACCAACCCTCACATCAGCGTTATATAACTCCTCAAAAGAAGGGCCTAATAATGCAATATTGCCTAATCAATCAAGCGAATCATCCTCAACATAACTATCACCTCTAAGAGACTCACCCATCTCTAACCTTGTGCACTGACCTAAAGGGAGGGGAGAAACAAGTAAGCTCAAGACACCCTCAGTAGTGTCTCTAGGTGTCCTAAACAAGGCCAGAAAGTCGAAAGGACAATCAATCACTTCCTCTAGGCCAGTCAAAGGTGTATGAACCATAAAATCATGCTCTAGGGGAAAAGAAGACTTATAATCATCATAGAGACTAACCACAAGTCTAGCAGAAGATGGACTAGGGTCGCTCTCTTGCAATAAGCCACACTCCCGCATCTAACTAACAAAGCACTCATGCCGCTCATGCATGCACTACAAAAAATGTTACTTCCCTCCACACTTAATTTTGCTAATAACCACACTTATAAGTGTAGAAATAGTAGTTGCCCACGCTTAAGCTAAATGTGGAGAAGTTAAGTGTGTGGAAGTGTTCTCTACACTTAATGAAAATGCGGGTAGAGCTATATTTCCCACACTTATAATTGCGGAGTAAGTATAAATTACCCACAATTTATGTGTATTTATTTTACGCAATGCCTACTCTGGAAGACATAAGAAGTCACAATTTCTCCCACACTTAAAAGCGTGACTATTGTCATTTTATTTTTTAAAAAATAATAATGCTAGTAATTAATATAAAACTAATTAAGTTAAAATAGAACAATTGTATACAATTGTTCTTTTTTAATTAACATGTTTTACACTACTTACCAACATCATTCTATAGAAATAAATAAAATTAATGGATTGACAAATTAAAAAATTAATCAAACATCAATTAATTAAATAAATTACACAGTAATGCCTAAAAAAAAAAAAGCAATAGTAGATATAGCAACAAAGACTAAGCTAATCAAGGCTAAATATTCTTGCATTGTTTTGAATCCATCCTGCTATTTTTTTTTTCTTTTTGGTAGCTAGCTAATTGATTATTTTATTACTCTATATACTACCTAAAACTATACTTCGGAAAACATGTCCAACGTTCAAGAATATGTATATATATATATATATACATATATGTATATGTGTGTATGTATATATATATATATATATATATATATATATATATATATATATATATATATATATATATATATATATATATATATATATATATATATATATTATATATATCTATATATATATATATATATATATATATATATATATATATATATATACATATACACACAAATATATATATATATATATATATATATATATATATATATATATATATATATATATATATCTCCATCTTTGTTGTCTTCATTGAAAGAGGTTAGCTCCAGGAATGCAACCTATTAGACAATTGAACCACACAAACAAAATAAATTACTAAAAACGATAATCAAAGAGATTAACTATGACACAGACAACACATCAGTTGCATAGGTATAGCACTAATCCACATGACAATGGAAAAAAACCTCACCATAACCGAGTTTAACCAACAATAGAACAACGACCAAGTTCAACCAACAATGGAACTCAAATGAGTTCATTCAATCATAGAACCCCAACCAAGTTCAACCAACAATAGAATCGCAATTGAGTTCAATCAATGATACATCCACAATTGAGTTCAACTAATATTATAACCACAATTGAGTTCAACCAATAATAGAAACCAAGTAAGTTTAACTAAACAATAGAACCCCAGCAATTGAACCTCATTAGAGTTGAACCAAGAATAGAATGATAAATGGAGTTCAACTAATAATAGGACCCAACTAGTTCAACTAATTAACAATAGAACCAACTGAGTTCTACTGATAATAGAATCCAACTGAGTTTGACCAAGAATAGAACCACAACTGGGTGTAACTAACAACAATGCCCTAAATGAAAATGAATAGCATACTCTTACTAGGTTGTTGAAGAGTAGCAAACAACTTCTCGAAAAGAATCTTGCTCAGTAAGTCCCTGTCTACCTTCTTTTTACCCTCAACATAGGCCTACAATAAATAATATTTTATTTTGGGACTCAGTTAACCCAAAGTAAACAACAAATCAAACCTTAAATGTCAAAATATACAAGCATTTATGTATCATGCCGCCTAGAAAACAATGAGCAAACTCTCTTCTCTTTGCATTCCTGAAACTTCTCATGATGTCCGAATTTTCCTCGATCACCTTATTGACTAACTTTTCTATCTCAGCACGACCACTCTTAAGATTCATTCAAATGAAATCATTTCGCGAGGATACTTGAAGTAAGAAAAACATAGAAAGCCACATGCTTACATGACTAAAGATGTACTAGAACTAGAGAGTCCTTAATATCTCTTAACGATTTTTTACCTGACTGTGCAGTGTCTTATTTGTTGCTTTTTAGGCAAACTAAGACTTGGCTAAAAAATTAGAAGTATCTACTTCTTTCCTCTTTGGTCCGTTGATCGGATTATGTGCTTGTTGATTATATGCAGTTCCTACAAGTCTTCGACAACCATCTCCACAATTCTCATCATTTAGGGTGACACCATCATTACAAGTCCCAAATTCAACTCGAGTGCTCTTCGAATTTGTAAAGCTACGAGGCAAACGATTCACCTCCACAGACGATGAGTGATTACGATGAGTAAAGTTGTCCTTAAGATAACAAAAACAACCCAATGAGTTGAATAATCTATTCCAATTTAACAAATCATATTAGGGAAAAAAACACGCACTTGCATTGTTGCATAGGGATTAATTACCCTAGAGCACATAAGTTCTCTCAAAAATGGTGAAGGCATGGAGAAGTTAAGCTAAAACCCTTACTAACTCCCTAGATGCTTTTCAGCTGAACCAAAAAAATAGTCAAATAATTACCAAATTGTATAAATTGCTCAAATAATAGGCACTAGAAGTATTTCACTTCCACGTCTGCTCTTTAAATTGTCACATTGGATTGGGGTATCTGTCTTGAAAAAATGAAAATTACCAAATATCTTACCTGCTCTCTTTGGTCAAAATTAAGCCTTCAAGTGATGTTCGTTTGCTTTTAGCAACCAGAAGTGTTTGTATTTTCCCCCATAGATGTGTTTTGATCATTCAACTACATAAAAATTACAAATTGAAAAGAAACTTCAATAACAAAAAGTTAACTATGCAAGGTTTTCACATTGTAGTATAATGTTATGTTTATATACAAGAAATGAGGACTTACTTGATCTACAAGACGTATGCCAATTGTGGAATTTTCCATCCTATTTGTCACATTAATATGTTTCTTGCCGATTTGAGTTGTACAGGACTTGTTAACACCTTGAAGTGAATTCGGCTAAACAAAAGTAGTAGTCAGATAATGATATGATTGTGTAAGACGAAATACCTAATAAGATATACATCGATGTCCATACCCAGGGCCTTTTCACCGGGAATAATCCTTGATCGTATAATTAAGGATTATTTCATACATAGCTAAGGAGGCAAAACTATATGGAATTAGCAAGACTAGCCAAGTACTATGTATGCTACTCATAACATGAAAGGGATTAAACCCATCACTAGCTAGCCCAAGTGCTATATTGTAAGGATCAAATGCAAAATTGGGATATTGTTCATTAAATTCCTTCCATGCCTTTGCATCTGCAGGATGCCTCAAAATTCCATCCTTGGTACGATGCTTATCATGCCAAATCATATCTTTAGCTATCTTGGATGATTTGTAAAGCAAAAGTAGTATGGGAATAAGAGGGAAATAGCGTAATACCTTAGCTGGCAATTTCTTTTCACTATTCCTCCATCGTGAAGAACCAGACTTGTCACATGATTCTTGTCGCTCCTTTTCACCCCAATACAATATACAATCATTAGGACAGGTATGTATCATGTAACAACCCCAGCCCCTAGGATCAGGAGCGTTACGTTTTCTTACTTCTTACTTAATTCCTGGGATGAAACGGACAGAGTTTCCCCTAAAAACTGACCATTTCCAGGCTAAAAGCCTTACAATAATCCCCTGCAAATCAACGGAAGCGCATAACATTTAAAAGAAGCTCAACGGCCAGACGTCGGAGTTGATAACTCAACAAGCCACCCGCTCGGAGCACACCACACAGAATAATTCTTTAATACAGGAAAAGTAAAAGGTACAACTCAACGGTCTACGCAACTGGAGCACTGGGGTTTACATCCTAAAACACAACTAATTTCGAATAAAGACATCTAACTAGTCAGATGGTTGGCTCACACGGCCATACAGAGCGACTCATAACAATATGTATTGTATGAGCTACAAAACTTAGTTTACAACAATTACAAACTAGGAATACGTTATATCACATCGTTAAACACATGAATCTACTTCTATATGGCACATATGACCCTTTTCAAGTAAGGCGTAAACTCCAGCTCGCGTAAGTAACTTAACTTCCACCAGTCATAACAATAGCTTGGGGAAAAGGGGGAAAAAGTAATGGAATGAACAACCACATGCTCAGTGAGAATTCCCCTACTCCTTAAAATCAAAACAACTGCAGGCAATAGTACTAATAATAGTCACATATCATGTATTTATACTTTACTATCATATTAGGCAATCATAGTCCCCAAGGATAGATTACCCTCCTTAAAACTTCATTCTAACCCTTCAGCTCGTTTCTAGGCCCTAAACGGCCAAACTTCCTTACTAACAAATAGTTAGGCACATAATCAAACAAGTAGCAAGGATTGAGTATAAAGCTTTTAAACATACTTTTGAAAATATAGTGACTCTCGATAAATGCCAAGAAGGGTTGTAATCCACTCCAACTCCTTTAAAGCTTATAATTCTTTCTAAAAGTTCTCAAAACATCTAAACTGGCAAGAAAAACTTGTCAAGAACATACTTTCATAGAATATGCACATTAAAATGAATAATGCAACATCTGAAACTTCATTTGACTATACTAGGAAATCCTTTCATAAAAGATGAACTTGAGGTGCACATTTGAAAGTTTTCTTTCTTTTGTCAAAAACACTTTACTCAGCCTCTTGAGGCTCGTATTCTTTAAAGGAAACTTCTTTTCTCACTTATTAGAAACTTACTCAAAGCATTAAAATATCTTATTGTGCTAGCTAGGGAGGTCAACACCGCCCTTAAGTGAGATCATCACTCTTCATCTACGTTATTCCTGGGGTATACGTACTTATCTTTTGGCCAAAATGCATCTTAGTAGAGCAATTCTAACCTCGATACTGTCCTCTGTGGGGTAACAGCTCATGCCAGGATAATCATATCCTGAGTCCAGCCCCCCTCAAGGTTTTCTTACGCATCACACATCATAACTGTAACGCCCCCAGGCCCTAGGGCCGGAAGCGTTACGTTTTCTTAACTTTTTCTTTAAATTCTTGGCTGAAACGGGCAGAGTTCCCCCTAAAAACTGACCGTTCTCAGGCTAAAAGCCTTACAATAACTCCCTGTAAATCAACGGAAGCGTAAAACATATAGACATAGCTCAACGGCCACACGTCGGAGATCATAACTCAATGAGCCACTGCTCGGAGTACACTAAACAGAATAGTTCATTAATAAAGGAAAAGCAAAAGATACAACTCAACGGTTCACACAACCGGAGTATTGGGGTTTACATCTCAAAACATAATTAACTTTAACTAAGAATACATTTAACTAATTAGACGGTTGGCTCGTATGGTCATACAAAGCGACTCGTAATCAATATGCATCATATGAGCTAGAAGACTTAGGTTACAACAATTACAAACTAAGAGTACGTTATATTACATCGTCAAACTCGAGAAACTACTTCTATATGGCACACATAACTCTTTTTCAACTAGGGGTAGATTTCAACTCCGCGTAAATGGCTTAACTTTCACCTGTCACAAAGAAAGCCTAGGGAAAAGGGGAACGAATAGTGGGATGAGCAATCACATGCTCAGTGAGTATCTCCCAACCACCTTAAAACCAAAACCGTTTTAGGCAGTAATATCTTTACTAGTCACATATCACGTATCCATACTTTACTATCATATTAGGCATTCATAAAATCCTTATGGAAACATCACTAACCATAAACTTCACTTTAGGCACTCAAACATATTTCTAGGTCTCTAAATGACCAAACTTCTTTACTACCAGGCAGTCAAACACTTAAATAAGGGACGAGGCTAAGCACAGAAACTTTCTTTTTTATAAACATAACTTATTGGCATTCTATTTGTATGGTATGCATAAGATACACACATTTCAAGTCTTAATCAATTCTCATTCATAGGAGATGCGTGAAATATGCTCATAAGACTTACTTCTCATATTCGCATCTTACTTAGCATCTCATTCATAAGTTATACTTAGAACATGCACATGTCATACACATGAAGCTTTCCTTCTTTTACTGAAAGCACTTCATTTAGCCTCTTGAGGCTCATAGAAACTCTTCTCTTAGCCTCTTAAGGCTCATATTCTTTTAAAGAGTCTCTTTCATCTTGGTCTCATAATGACCCTCAAAAACTTTCTTTCTGAAATACTTAAAAAGGCGAAACGCCAACTGCTTTTCTTATTCAATAAGAAACTACTCTGGGCGTAAGATCATCATAAAGTGCTGGTTAGGAGATATCTACACTTAATCCCAGTGAGATTAACTCACACTAAGCTCTTACTCCCGGGATGGCAACTAATTTTGGACCTTAACCCTCGTCAGGGTCTTTAGGGATTGCTCCCTAGGTTAGGGATTCCTCCGTTCAGGCAGGTTCAGTCCCTTCTATTGTCCCTAAGCACTTATCTTAGCCATTTAAACTGGACATAATGACTAATAAGTTTGCTGTCTCTCACAGAAAAATCATTTATCATGCAAGTCACGCCTTTGTAAAACTCTTTAGGATTCCCCCGTTCAAGTAGGTTCATTCCCAAAACTGTATTCATTTAGTTAAAATATGCCATCATGCACTAATATTTATGGCTATTATCATTTCAAACATGAAATCCTTCTTGAAAAACTCACTCTTATGCATATAATGTAACTTGAGGACACGGAAGGGAAGGGGGTCCACATGTATCACATTTAAGCGCTTCATAATCAATTCAGCACAATGAGCCACACACGGCCTCGCAATCCACACGATTGTGGTTAATTCGCAACCCAGGCTCCTTCCTCACAAGCCCATACCACAAAGACCTCGAACCACTCATAGTTCTACCTCAAACCATCCAACTACCATCTCGATTTCAATTTCACAATCTAGCAACCTAATTACTATGATATACTGAAAGGCAATGCATAACTTACACACTTACCAATGCTGAACTTACCGATTAAATATTAGCAATTAGTCGAGCGCTGCAACCAACGGTTATATCCAAGCACACATATATATATATATGTAAGCATTCATACGGCTAAACTTAATAAGCATGGGGTGTGATTGGCATTCATGTGATTGGCATTCATGATTGGCATTCATGAAGTCTAGCAAGAGTCGAATATCTAGTTAGACATAGAATGAATCACTTAGTTAGGCTAACATGGTCCATCAGGCATATTACGACCCTAAGCTTCCGTTTGTCATATCACTGTCGCTCAACAAACCCATTTAGGTCACTTAGACATAATGCGAATCTACACATTCATTACTTGTAACGATATTACTACTCGAACCTATTTAGACCTTTTTAGCATAATGCGTCTTAGGATGTTCGTTTCCTATATTAAGACTATCTTGCAACCCTTTTCGTGTCATTAAAGAATAATACAACCTTGGGCAATTATTTTTAGTGTTGCAGTTATTTATTCACGTCAACCTTTCAAGTACGCATTAACTAGATTACTAGAGTTGATATTAAACGTGCCTGACTCGGTTCGAATTAGACTTACAAGAATGTAATAACGGAATATACTAAACTTGGTTCTAAATATGTATAGCTCGTCAGGCATGGATTACTATATACATTCGAATTAACGCTAAACATATATAATTCGTTTCGAATTAAAAACTTAAGCATAAATTAACTACATGCATTCGAATTAACGCTAAACTTATATAATTTGTTTCGAATTAAAAACTTAGGCATGAATTAACTATATGCAATCGAATTAATGTTAAACGTATATAATTCGTTTCGAATTAAGAACTTAGGTATAAATTAACTACATGCATTCGAATTAACGCTACACTTATATAATTCGTTTCGAATTAAGAACTTAGGCATAAATTAACTATATGCATTCGAATTAACGCTAAACTTATATAATTCGTTTCGAATTAAGAACTTAGGCATAACTTAAGTACATGCATTTGAATTAACGCTAAACATATATAATTCACTTCGAATTAAAAACTTAGGCATGAATTAACTATATTGATTCGAAGTCACTATCGGGCATAAACTAGCCAAACTTAGCATGCTTCACAACTTAAAGCTTAAAACGATTTTGAAACTACTAATACTTAGGAAGTGAGAAACACCCACCTCGATTCCATGCTAGAGGACCCGTTTTAAGGGCTTTGGCTCGACTTTGAGGGCCGGAAAACCTCAACCCTCTATCCAATTAGCCCCAATGCGCGCCCAGTTGATGTGGTTGAAACCCTAGCCTAACACAGACCCAAATAAGCATGCCCAGAACCGATTCTGCCACTCTTTGTGGTGGCCTCTGCCTGCAGTAGTGGTCGCCGAAATCATGCCTGCCGGAGACCCTAGTCATTGACCTCCACCGTCGCCTATGCCCTCTCTCAGTTTGCCCCCTCAGTCGCTCTCAGCCTCAGTCGCTCTCAGCCTCAGTCGCTCTTTCTCTCCTCGAACCGGCCGAGTTTGGTCTTGACATCCAGCGGACGAATGGTGGCTGGTACGGTGCCATCGTCATCGTCGCCGTCGACCAGCCAGCCCCTGCTCTCTCTCCCTCTCTCTTCGTGTGTTGGTTTGCCAGAGGAGGGCATCGTAATGCCCGGAGAAGGAGACCCCCCCTTTTTTCGTGTCTTGCCAAGAAAAGTAAGGGGCTTCGGCCCCTTATCCCCCTCTCCCTTTTCCTTTTTTTTTTGGGTTGTTTCTTTTGGTCAATAGCCCAATCAACTAAAATCGCTAGTCTAATCTCGAATGTCTTATTCGAAACACAAATCGATAATACGACCCTTTATCGATTATTCGTTTCCAAATATATAAAGGTTCGATTTATTAAACATCGAAACTAATTCTAAGGTTAACAACCTACTCGCGTTCGGGAAACGACTAAATAAATCGAATAACGACTAAATTAAACTATCGATATAATTTAAGGGCACAAATAGCACGAATTAACTTTAAAATCATTAATAACAATAGTAATTCTTTTTAAAAATTATCATTCACATAAGCACATCGATAATAATTTAACTCGTAAAGTTAATAAAAATACGAATTTTGTAACGTAAAAAGGTAATACAATTAGCTTAACGGAAAACAAAGAATTCGGGTCTAACAATAACTTATTTGGGGAACAGCTCACACCAAGATAATTAATATCTTGAGTCTAGTTTCCAAGAACAGCTCACAACAAGATAATTCATATCTTGAGTCCAGTTCCTAACTTTTCTTTAGGGGGAAACAGCTCACGCCATCTTTGCGTCCAGTTTCCAGGAGCAGCTCACACCAAGATAACTCATATTTTGAGTCCAGTTCCTACCTTCTGGCCAATTGCCTAGCACTTTCTTAGCCTTTAAAGTCATATTTCATATCTCTTTTTCAAATGCTTACTTTGTTGAAACTTACTTTTTTAAAAAAACGACTATAATCTTTCTAAATGCTTATAGCCCATTTTGTTTTTACTTTACAAACTTCTTATAGACCTACTAACTTGTAAAACGACTTTAGTTTTAACTTTAAAAGTTTCGTATAAACGTAATACATCTGTTAACACGTAAATCGACTTCGTAAATGACTTAAAAGCTTCATATAGACGTGATAGGTTTATTAACATGTAAATCAACTTCCTTCGAAACTTAAAAGCTTCTTAAAAGCGTAATCAGCTAGTTAAATCGTAAAACGATTTCGTTTATAACTTAAAAGCTTCGTATAAACGTAACACGACTACTAACTCGCAAAATGACTTCGTTTTTAACTTAAGAAACTTCTTATAGACGTAAAACATTTGCTGGTTTGTAAAATGACTTCATTTCTAACTTAAAAACTTTGTATAAACGTAATACATTTATTAACTCATAAAACGATTTCCTTTTAGACTTAAAAGCTTCTTATAAAGGCAATAAATTGGTTAATACTTAAAACGACTTCACTTTAAACTTAAAAGTTTCTTATAAACATAACACATTTACCAAATCGTAAAACGACTTAGTTTCTGACTCGAATGCTTTGTATAAGCGTAATAGGGTTGCTAAATCAAAAGAACGACTTCGTTTCTAACTAAAAGGCTTCTTATAAATGTAAAACGATTGCTAACTCATAAAAAACACTTCACCTTTTAGCTTAAAAGCTTCTTTTGAATGTAATACATTTGCTAAATCGTAGATCGAAACTCAATAGAGACTTAAGCAAGCAAAACGCATGCAAATAAGCTAAGCTTCACAATTAGCACCTTAAGGTGCTCTTCTTCGGGTCATTTAAATCCTTTTAAACTTAAGGAGAAGTTGTATACAAACCAAAGCCTTTAGCATGTTCAAATCCACTTTTAGTTCACATTTTAAACTTCCTAAACCTATCGACTATTCAGTCGAGTTACTAACTGAATAGTTTGACGATTTAGGATTTCTTATAGGCTACAAACATTTTCATAAACTACTAGATAATTGGTAAGTACCTAGAAGCATTTGAAATAATGAAAACATGCATTTAACAATCTTTTTTAAATATGTCTGCATTTTGAAAACTATTCACTTAATGTCACTTAGCACGTTGAGGGAAAAGGGGATTCACACATAGCACATTCATACACTTCATATCACCATTCATGAAGCCACACATGGCCTCGCAATCCACACGATTGCGGCAATTCGCAACCCTATCTCCCTCCTCACACAGCACTGACCACAAAAGCCCCAAACCACTCAATAGTTCCACCTCAAACCATCCAACTATCAAGCTCGTCTCAACATTGACATATACAAATCAACAGTACAAAAAACGATCATATATAGGCATTACATTCATGCTTAATAACAACATAGTGTTTAAGTGAACCAACTGATGCAATCGAAACTTTAAAACGACAGTTTGTTTCCCAATTCACAAACCAACATCCATAGGCACCTTATTTCATTATAGTTATTATGAATAAATTCTAAACAAGCCCAAACCTGATACCCATAACCTTTAAACAATGTCCGACTTGTTCCATAATTATTTCAATTACTCGGCTAGCATCCTTAGGTTCCAAGCATAATTTAACTAATGACCAATAATTGAATTACCGTAAAAGAACGCTCTTTTTGCCAAGTACTCCTTCAATCTGCCAGGTTATCAATATTCAGCATCAATCCGACATGCATTTAACCCAAATTAATTCCGAACTTATAAATTGTCAATGTGAATACTAATTCACCCAACATGAGTTCCACGCTCAACTTCAACATATTCTAGCTAATTGTGATGAAAACGTTGAAATTATTAGTAATTTAGGATGAAAGGAACCCTCACCTTGAACCCGAACTAGAGGTTCGATTCACGACTGCTGCTCGACTTTAGGGGCCTGAACGATTCCAATCTTTTGCCTTTTGCTCACCACGTACATTCAAATTAACCCAAATAGCGAACTAAGTTCACCTAAATTCACACGTTGAATTATTTAGAATAGGTCATAGCTTTCAAAGACATCTAACCGTTGGGTATGCCATCACATATCCCAATTCGTTTCGCATAAACATGCAACTATTAAACAGTTGGAAGATTGTTTAAATGCCCTTATTCAGCCCCCAAATATCAGTTCCCAATTACCAAACTCAGTAAACTCACCCTATTCTAGCATCAGCATGAAAAAAAGTTTGGAACTTAATATTACTTTAGGAGGTAAGAAAACCCACCTCAAATCCAAGCTATACGCATGCGAATTGGCTAGATTGAAGTTAGAATCGAATTCCACACACCCAAAAAATCCCTCTGTTCTCCACACAAGGTTTGATCAACTCAAACCCAAAACCCTAACTCACAATTTTTATGAAAATTAAGAACGGTTAACTCAATTTGAAGGGGATTGAAGTAAGGATTCAATTTATAGAGGCAAGGGTGTTCGAATTTTTACCTGCATGCACGAAAATGGCCAGGTGTTTGGCCGGTTCTTTGCCGAAATTAGCCCTGCCTGTGCCCGAATTTTGGCTCAGTCGCGTGTAGGAGGCTCGCCGGCACCTGGGTTGGTCGGGTTGGGGCTCGATTTGGCTAGTCGTGGTGCGTGTATGGAGGAGAAGCGAAGGAGGAGATGAGGAACAGAGAAAGTAGAGCAAATGTATGGAGGAAGAAGAAGAAAGAGGAGAGAGAGTGTCGTGAGGGGGGGTCGTGGGTAGAGAGAGGAGAAATAAGGGGAGCGCACAAAATTACCAGTTTGCCCCTCCCTACTCTCTTCATTTATTTGACCCAAGCTAGTTCATATTTAACACCGCTAGTCTAATTCGTAACCCGAATTCTAAACCCAATTTGATAATATAATCCTTCATAAACTATTCGTTCCCAAACTTATCGAGTTTCGATTTAATAATATCGAACTACTTCTAAGGGTGAAAACCTGATCGTATTCGGGTTCCTAATCTTAGTACTCGTTAATAACCGTTAATAACGCTTATTAAAAATCATCGAAAGATTTTCAAAACTAATAACAATAACATTATTAATGGCGATAAAAATATTCTTTTTAATAAAATCAATGCTCACATAGGCACTTAAAAAATAATTTTAGCTCATATCGCTAATAAAAAATGGTTTTTATAACGTAAAAAGGCATCACGAACAGCTCGACGGAAGATAAAGTACACGGGCCTTACATATCATGTCATATTCAAGGCCTAAGCCCTTAAGTAATTGCTTGCAATTACTCCATGATGATGGGAATGGGTCTATATGGGGAAAACCAGAACTCAAAAGTTGGAGTAGCATATTAAATGATTTAATAGACCAACCATACATATATTTCAAGTGGAGTAAGTGCAATAGAAAAGAAAGTTTTGAAAAATTTGAACCCCGATATAGCTCCCGTTCAACTTGTTCTATTAACCTTTCATATCCAGTATCTTTGTCTACCATGGAAGTATCACCCTCATGCCCCTCATTCCCCTCATTCCCTAGCTCACTGTTTTCTTTTTCATCCGTGTCACCCTTTTGCTTAAACATGTCATTCCCACGATCTTCACGCATCCTAAAAATATCATTAAGTATTTACATAGTATCAATGTCACTAAAACCACTTTTTGATTGGGTATTAGTGGTATTATGACCTTTCTCCCAAAACAATGAAGAATGTCCATAAATTTCTTCCCTATGATTCACCCACTCTTTATGGTATGGCCAAAAACCATTAAACATGAGATGGTGTGCCACTACTTATTTTGTGAAGCAATGATTATGTCCAACTTTGAATTTACTACAAGGTCATATGACCAGCTTACTACCCCCAACATTGTAAAAAGCAAATTCCAAAAGTGACTCAACTCTATTCCTATATTTAAGAGAAGTTTTATGCATATGAATCCAACTTTTGTCCATTATAATTTCTAACACCCGACCTACATGGTCATCACATAAGTCAATATAAGCATTATAAATAGATATTAGCAATCATTGAAGGAAGGGGGAGAAGAATCACAAAGATCTCACCCATACATTAAAATCATGTGCTTAGAGTAATAGTACCCCATAAGAACCAAACATATTTAAACCAGTAGCTGCAATTTCACCTATGACTCCAATCAAATGTGTAAATCCCTTATCAATACCATTTCACAATGCCGATTTAAAATACCAAAACCTAATTTCTTGATATAACTTATAACAGTCATACGAAAGACAAAACCATGTGTGACTTAAAAAAGAATCACATTCTCACCTTACAAGTTACAAAGGAAGGGCCTAAATATAACTTAAGAACAGTCATAAGTCGTCAGTCCAACACTAAATTAGTAAGCATAAGCCTATTAGGCACTCCAATAAAGACAAAAAATGTCATAATAACTTCTCCAATGACGAAAAAGTCCCTTAAAATAAGCGCCCTAAATGACACTATAAGATGAAAAAAAAATATCGTAAATCCATGAAAAGAATAGGGCCAACATTGGAACCTTGCACTTACAGACATTTACTGAATAATTTTCAAAAGGTGACTTCAACCCTAACAAACCCGCATCAACACCAATCAGGATTGATAGATAATTTGTACATTTAACCAATTTAAAATAGCAAATCAAAATGTGTTCGTCTAAACCAATTCATTCTGCCACTCAATGTCCCAAACTATAAATTCTACAAAATTGACTCCAAACTACACCCCCAAATGCTCTCCAAAATGCTCAAATGAATCAATATTCACCCAAGAGTGATTTAGGGTTTAGGTATGCACACCCTCCAATCCTAGCAAATCAAATGAATTTATATATATATATATATATATATATATATATGCGTGTGTGTTATATGTGTGCGCGTGTGTGTGTGTATATATATATATATATATATATATATATATATATATATATATATATATAT
>JAKOGI010004122.1:0-7500 GCA_029747015.1 Carnegiea gigantea
ATGTAAATATACATATACATATATATATTTGTATATATGTATATGGGCATAGCAGTGTTATGTGGTTGATACCTGATTAGCACAACACAGAGCGATTTTGGAAAGTAGGAGGCTATGAAGGATATAATCGATTTTCCAAATTTAAAAAATAAAAAAAGAATTCACAGAGTCTGTAGATTTAAAAAAAATATCTCACAGGTATATTTCTCATTAATTGGGATTTGTCGCAAATTCTACTCTGCACCGAATAGTTGAATGCTAGGTGCACCTTCGGGGGATGCTTTATATAGGATATCCGTACAATTACACTTGGTAAAAACTGACCCGATCCGAAAATCAGATCCGAACCCGCTCGAATATTTTGAGTTTTAAACATGATTTTTTGGACCTAAACCCGAAATTAACCAAACCCGAAAAACCCGTAAATTAGCGGCCAAACTTGACTCGAACCCGGACCCGCCCGCATGACCTGAATAGTATATCTTTATTTTTATTTTTCTTTAATTTATTCATTTTAACAACAATGATTATTCATTGTATCGGTCCATTTAAAGACACGTTATATAATTATCGCATCTATTCACAAATTATACAATAGTACCCTTTCTTTCTCAACTTCGTTCTCATATAATAACGTCATACACAACTTATAAATCGAAAAAGTTTAAAAAATGATGTGCAATGGCGAGAAATAACTACCTAATATTAAGAAAAATCAATTTAGAATGTGGCAAATATTTAAAATATGCAAACCATACCATTATATTTTTAGTGAAATGAATATGTCTCGTCATATTTAAATAATGGTACTCTATGATAATCTAACATTTTCATGTTGTACTTAAAAAGATAATTGTAATATCTTGTATTTCTCTAATATCCTTTCATTTGTTTTCTCTTCTAATTGGTTTCGAACTATGATATTAGGTAATGACCCGACTGGTGTTCGTGTTATGATGGATCCACTAATAAAGTGCACATAATTAGATAATGATAATTTAATTAACAAAAATACCGAATTATTAAATGACTTATTAGCTTGCCGAACCACTCCAACTCGCTAATATGCTTTAACTGGGATGGCGCATAAATAATTCAGCTCATTATTCACCTCACTTTAATCCACATGCTGACCCACTGCGCTTGACTCTTTGGTGACACGTACATGACGTGCATACATCATAATGAAAAGTTTGGATATATTTAATATTTTTTTAAGAAATTACAATTGCAATGTTTTTGAATTAAATACGAACAATTTTAAGTTTTAAATATGTCGTCGTTTTATTTTTGACAAAAAGAAATAACCTACAAAAAAGGCACTTTAAACCTGTTGGGTCGGCACGAAACGCGAATAACCGAAATATGACCACTTGTATTTACCTGCACCCGAAATACACTCGATCTATATTTTACCTAAACTCAAATACAACTGACCTGTATTTAACCTGCTCGCCTGAATTGACATGTCTGCACACAACTCTACTGTGTTGGCACTTATAGCCCAGTCATTAAGGGCAATGTGTGATGTCGTGTGTTTAGGGCACACGCAATGCAAGGAACCCATTCCATGTTTGGGCCCCGCGTCCCTTCCATGACATATGTAGTGCACGTTCCTTGCTTTTCTATCTTTTTTTTCTTTTGTTTTGGGATCTAACTTGGGTTTTTCTTTTTTTTTTCCGGGTCTAAAAAACAACTACATGTTGTTTAGCGGGTTAATGACAAATATCTTATCTGGCGATCTAAATTAGAGTTCCATCGAATGCGGAGGTGAAGAAAAAGAGTACGTTGTAACTGGAGATAATGTGGAGGGACAAGCCCCTACAAGGAGTTTCTTATTCTTTTCCCTTCACATAACTATTTGTTTTACAATTGGAATAATTATAATATGCTAAACGAGTAAACATTGTGCCTGAAAAATTAGCATTTGATTACTAAATGACCATACAACTTTTAGTCTAACTCTTTTGATATTGCTTTTTTGAACTGTCAGTTTTGATCTATTAATATTTTTGTCTTTGAATGATCAATTCCGTAACTTAATGTAATGAATCTTTTTCAAACAGATTGTACTCTAAATTTGAAGCAAGAATTTTCATTTTTTGGGTACTTATCTGGGCCTGTTCTTTTTTCGTGATAAGATACAGCTGTAAGTTGTAAGAAAATGTAAGAAATTGTAAAGAGCTGTAAGGAGCTATAAGGAGTTGTAAGAAGATGTAAGAAGCTGTAAGAAAATGTAAAGAACTTTAAGAAGATGTAAGAAGCCATAGGCAGATGTAAGGAGTTATAAAAAGCTGTAAAGATAGATGTAAGGAGTTGTTGAATTGTTGAAGAGTTGTATAGTATAAGTTATAGACATGTATGCATATTATTAGTGTTTAATTTGTGATTTGTGAAATAATGTGTAATATATTAGTCATATGTAAGAAATAAATTGGATACCATTAGTAAACAAATTAATTCTTAATATTATTGAAACAAAATTTATTTCTTTTACAATGAACGTTTTAGATAAGAAATAATAATATTAAAATGATACACTTATTGAAAATAAGCCTTTAACCAAGTAAATTAAACAACAATAAAATATATTAAACCCCAGAAATTTTTTCAATCAAAATTTTCTACACTTGGGGTGATTTCTTATATTTACATTAGTTTGATCTATCAATAAGCAAAGTATAACCAAAAAAAAAAAAAAATTTCTCAAAAAATTGAATACAACTCTTAAAATGAAATTCTATTTTAAGTAAACAATTTTAATTGTAAATGTCTGATCAATATATTATTACCAATGAGTTTTATAAATAAACCCTTAAAATATTAAGAAATAATGCTTGAAATAGGAAAATTGTACTATCACATTAGACAACCAACAACTGAAAATTACCTTCCAAAAAAAAATAAAAGATGAAAAATTAAATTAGTAGCTAGGAGGCTTGTCGAAGAATTAATGCCCACGCATTACTTATACCAACTACTTTCTATTTCCTAAAGAACCCCACCCATGTTTAGAAAAATACTATCTGGTTGACTTAGCATATCCAAAGACTCTTGGATATTTAGCTCCGTAGATAGCAAAGGAAACTCGTCGTCATATTCCAGAGTTTAGAAAATGTGGCCCACCTAAAGGAGTGAAGGAGCGGTTCAACCATTGACACATATCTTTACGAATGACAGTTGAGAGAACTTTTAGAGTTTTGAAGGGGAGATGGAAAATATTGGCTGACAGAATACCTCAAATGAGACAGGAGCAACAGCTTGAGATAATAATTTCTTATTGTACTCTCCATAATTTTATTATTTTGTATGACAAGCGCATATCAATCTCAGCAAGGGAACTAAATTTGGAACGACCACCAAATATTCAACTGTATAACAATAGCAAAAAAATTGTCATGGATAACCTTAGGGATGAAATAGCTGTAATACTTTCGTCACATACAGTTTGAGAGGTTTTATATATGATTCAGAGTTAAACATGAATGAAAACTTTGTATTATAATTTTAAAAGCAAGTTCACTTATTTCATCTATAATAACATATATTGTTCATGTCGAAACTCAAATATAATTTACATCGTTAAATTCTGTTTTTATGTTTATATAAATGTTGTGTTCATAACACATTCACAAATTCTGTATATTGGGAGTATAATAAAAAAATATATACATATTTTTGTAATTACCAGAACAAAAATAAATGAATGTTAGACAAAAATCTATATGTGATGTAAGAAGATGTAAGAAGTTGTGAGAAAATGCAAGAAGATATAAAGAGATATGAGAAGATGTGTCCTTTAGCGATTTTTATTGGTGGGGAAGCTATTGTTATAATAGCATTGGCCAGCAGACTGGACCAAAAAACAAAGAATGAGAGAGTTCGGAGTTGGAAGTTGCATTTGTAATGAGAGAGTTGTAATTTTAATGACTTGTATTTTAATGATAGAGTTGGGAGTTGTATTGAATTACTCATTTTATGCATTAAATGCTTTTAGCTAATTATACTACTAAATAATTAATTATTCAATTTTTTTGAAAAATGCATAAATTATTTTTCAGAAATTATTCACATAAATGACAAAACAAATCAAGACAGTAAAATTATTTAAATATCTTTAGTTGTGGAGTTTATGGATACTATTTTATGTGCTAAGCCAAAATTATGAGCCTTGCATTGTAGATGATAAAGCTTGTGAGCCAAAACATTGGCTCATGGAATGATGTGGATGGAGTAGGCTCCCACTAATGAGCCAAAAATTGATGGACGCCAACATCCGATGCACAAAGAGACAAGTAGACACTTACGTTTAGAAACAGGAGAGATTAACTTGACTGAAAAACACAAAACTCTTGATAAAAAAAATAAAGTGATGATATATATCTTGCCTCAAGAGACCCTAAAATCTCTTGCCTCATCATAAAGTAACATGTTTTATAATTAAAAATCACTAAATTTTCAGTGTTTATACTAATTTATAAATTCCTAAGCCTAAATATTCATTGGCTGCGCAATGAAGTACTAAATGATATCCTAATCGTATCAAACCTATTTACGAGGAAATATGATAAGCGTATTTTAAAAATATAGTAAATAAAAAGATGATTTCACATAATTTATAAGTTGTAATATACTTTTACTATTACGAAAGTTGTCAATTTAAAAATATTGTGATTTTTATGACAAAACAAGTGTTTTATAATAAGATATTTGTCATTTTGCAACAAAATAATATGGACAAAGAGACCAGGGGGATACAAGATTCATGAGGACTATTGATATGATCTCCCTGTCACAATAACAACAAAGGCCTCTTTTTTCACAAAAGAGCAGTTTACATTAATTATTCCATTTAATTCTCTCACTTTATGTTACCATACAAATATTTCCAACATATTATGGTTGAGAAGCAAGAACCTTAACCTTAAAGCCATGTTTCATACGAAGTATTACAGAGGAATCAGGCACCACAACATGTCCCTCAATGGGTTGGATATCATAGTTACTTATTATCGCGATAGCAGTAGCCTTCATTTGGATCAAGCTCATGTGTTTCCCTAAGCAAGTCCTTGGCCCTGCATTGAAGGCCAAGAATTTATGTGATGGCTCATGCTTGATACTGCCCTTATTCGAAATCCATCTCTCCGGCTTGAACTCATGGCAATCTTCTCCCCATATCGATTTCATTCTTCCCATAGCATATATGTGCAAGATAATTTGCATACTTGAATCAACTTGATGCCCACTAGGCAAGATGTCTGGTTCCATAGGGGCCTTGTTATTGAATGCCACTGGAGGATACAATCTCATGGTTTCACATACTGCACAATGAAGATAAATTAGCTTGTTGCTCAGTTCTGCAAAATTTCTTGATAAATAGTTGTACCGCTGGTGGCCCTTGGTCTTGTCATCTTTGTTGAAATCATGAACGTATTTTGCTTGTGCCAGTATCATGTCAAGTTCTTCCCGAATTCTAGACATCACACGCGGGTTCTTCGACAGGAGGTAAAAGAACCAAGACAAAGCTGTACTAGTTGTATCACGTCCTGCAACTAAAAAGTTTAGAGCTGCGTCTCTTAAAAATTTATTGGTGTGACTGCCAATTTCAGAACTTGCTCTTTTGTCACCAATGTATAAGTTCATTATATCAAGTTTCCACTCATTTTCTACCTTGTTTTGCCCGGCTGACAATGACCTCTTACACATTTCTTCCATCTTTCTAGATATGCAATCAAAGATAAAATCATCGGCAACTTTATCAGCTTCTCTAAGCTTCCTCTCTTTTCCTACACCTAGCCACCTTTGAAATTTCCACACACATCTTGGCACTAAATGGCGATATAGTATGGCATCTTCTGTATCGTGTAGGGCGTAAAATGGGTGGTTAGGCAAGTTAATACATAAAGATTTTGGGTCATGACCGAGAATAATGGTGCAAGTTATATCGAATGTGAACCTTTGAAATAAATCTTGTAGGTCGATTTCTAAACCTTGCTTGGATATATGGTCAAGAACCGGGAATAATCCATTCTCAACTTTTTCCCAAATTCCCTTAAGAAAAAATGGTTGGAACTGGGGATGACCAAAGAATGTTTGAGCCATATTCCGATGGTATTGCCATAAATCTCCATCTGAGTTAAAGATTCCATCTCCAAGTGACTCAAAAGTTTCTCTAAACTTTGGGCCTTTGGGATAATTCCCAAAGTTTTTGCTTAACACATGGTGTACATTAGCCGGATCAGCAGTGACTAACAAGCGGAAATTGGACAACCAAGGTCCTTTAATAAAGAAGGTCAATTCAGACTTCTCGAGAACGTCAGCCAAGAAGTGGTGAAGTCTATGGTGATTTTGGAGGAGTGCAGGAAGCATCCCAACAAAGGGCCAGTAAGTTGGGAGGCCATACTTGTTGCGAAAACAATAGTAAGAGAGAAACAACAGGGCAAATAAAGCTAAGAAGATTTCGAAATATGCCATTGATTGGATTCTGATTCAAGATTTTGAGTATGCCCTCAAAGGGATGGGATTGACTCTTGGGATGTTGTTCATATTTCTGTGAATAACCCTTCTCTTATAGAATTTTCACGCATCTGCTTAGTCCAGCATCATTAAGTTTGGATGGGTGGCTGAAAGTACAATTTGTTGATTTGCACAGACATGCCTCAATACATTAAGTTTGGATGGGTGGCTGAAAGTACAATTTTTGATTTATTAGCGTCTATTTTAGGTTCTTAGTCTCTTGTTGTAAGCAAAATGAATTTGTTCTATGAGCTATGTTTAATATGCAATATTTCTACTTCCCATGCACTGAATATAAATTTAGAAGAATGACTTATAAACTGGCCATGATCCAAAAAGAATTCATCTACAAGAGTACCTCCCTTGAATGACGAGTAGGTGATGGACTCCCCTAAACAATATTAGCAGTGCAAGAGCTATGTGTGTACAACTTAAATAATTTTCCAAACTTCGTTCACAAAAAAGGAGTTGTTTTTGTCTGTGTCATTCAATTTCTATTCACAAGACTCCAATTGTAGGTCTTACTTAAGCAGGCTAAGTTTTAAACCATTTGAATTAACCTATGCTAGCAGAACATGAATCTCCTCGAGTGAATATATTGACGACGATTGTCTATTTTCATGCTTCATTTTCGAATTAGTCATGTTTTATCAATGACTTCATTTTGGAGTTAACAGAAGTTTATTAGTATGTCCAAAAAACTAAACAATACTCCATCTGCAAAATGCAGTCTCTATGGTCATGAGAGACTTAATTGAGCGAAGAAGATGACATTTCAAGGTGACATCTTTGTATGTCTTCTTGGTACATTAAGGCATCTTGATTAATGAAAAATGATTTTTCACGTTTACTTCTTGAAATAATATGAAACTAAGGATTTACTAAACCAAAATACAGAATTTTGTTAAGTACTGATTTCAGGTGCAACTAACACTTCAACAATAAATATTTGTGTGTAGGACGGGTGGGGTGGGCCGTCCTTTT
>JAKOGI010004122.1:12500-33553 GCA_029747015.1 Carnegiea gigantea
TAGACCGTCTTTTTTAGATTGAGAAAGCACGTTATAGATCTAGAATTGTACATGCTGACTGGTAATAGTTTTTTTTGGTGAGCTTGAGGGATAAAGACCCCAAAAAATAAATGTACTATCTCACATTTCGAACCATTCGAGGCCATGAGACCCCTAAGATGTCCTCATTAAGGATCCTAGGTAGTGGAGGAGGTGGAGTGTTAACAAAGTAAACCCCATGTGGAAGTGTAGCGCCTTTCTTAGATAACCAATCTGCCATCTGGTTCGCCTCTCTGTAGTAAGTTTGAATGTGCACCATCCAATTATTGGCTTCCAGTAATTCCTTGCACTTATGAAGGAGATAGAGGTAGGGATGGGACTCTAGGATTTGCTAATTGAGCCATCTTTCAATTCGATCAATATGGAGTCAACCTGAATTTCAAATCTATTCGTCCCTGAGGGTCGAGCCATGCATACTAAGTCCTCGGTATAATGTAAGAAGCTCGGCCTTTGTTGTTGTGCAGTGACCAAAATTTTCCATGAACCATAGATAAAGCCACCTTTTTGATCGTGAAGAAGACCCGCACCACCAGCACATCTCGGGTGGCACAGTGTACATCCATTAGTGTTCAGCAAGGACCATCCCTCCCTTGGCAAAACCCACTAGATGAATTTCTCAACCTTAAGGTTTTTGGGTCACCAAAGACCACCTCATCAAGCTGTAATGCCTTCCAGTTCTCATCAAATTGACAATGCAAGAAAGGAATAGGATTAGTGAGGAAATCCTCATTTCGATCAAATGTTCGGGCATTTCACCATTTCCATAAACACCACACAGTGATGACACATTTCATAACCCAATCATGCTAGCCATACGGGGGTTCAAAACTCAAGTTTTCCATGAGCAGTTGCATAGGGATATCCAATCTATTCCAGACGGACCTCACAGGTGGGCACTTGCACAGCACATGTATGAGAGTCTCCTCTGTCTCTCCACAACACTGGCAAGATGGGTCCTCTGATAGATGTCTTAGTACCCTAGTAGCATTTATAAGAATCTTGTCACGGAACGCCAACCAAAGAAACATGTGGATGTGTTGTGACACTGGGATTCACCAGGCCATAGCCCATGCTTTATTGGGGGGCTTTGTCCCTCCTCTCAAATAAGACCTAGTGCCGAATCAATAGAGAAGCGGCCGCTGGGGGTTCCAAACTAATATAACTGATCCCTAGCATGAGTCCCCACAACTACAGCATACATTTCAATGACTTTAAGATTTTTGTCAGTAAATATTCCAAGAATTTCTCCCAATCCCAACCACATTCTGGAATCCACATCTCCTCAACCATGACATCCTGAGTAGGTAAGGGAATTTCCTTAATAGCGTGTGAGGCAATCAGTTTTTCTAGCGCCTAACAATGGTCCCAAAAGAGGACTTTTCTTCCATTGCCTAGACAAAAACATGCACCTTATAGGATAGTTTTAGCATTCTTAACAATACTCAACCAAATATGAGAAGAGCTATGCTTAGTGGAGCAGATATCCAAGTCGCATATGCCTTTGCAGTATTTCTCACATACAACCTGAGACCATAGTGAGTCAGGTTCCGTTAAGAGTTTCCAACCCAACTTAGACAGGAATAATGCTGCATTTGTTTGTCGCATGGAGTGAATTCCCAATCCACCGTACTCTCGTGAGTGCCGCAAAATCTTCTAGTTTATGAGGTGGACTTTTCTTTTCTCATCGTCCCCACCCCAAATAAATCATCTTGTCCTTCCATTTAGGTCATCACACATAGTTCTCAGGAGCCTTGCTGTTTCCATTGAATAAATGGGCAGAGTAGATAAGATTGACTTGCTAGCGTCACCAGCACAGCAAGGGACAAGCACCTTGATTTCTAGTCCGCAAGCCTTTTGTCAAAGTTATTGAAGATATGCTGGAAAGTAGCTCTACTCACTCTCCCATTAAGTGTAGGCATCCTCAAATAAAAACCGAGGTCCTTAGTTTGTTGCATCTGAAGTTCATTGTCAGACTTCAACTCTTGCCAACTTTGAGGTGTTCCCAGAAAAGTGAACTCTTGACTTCTCAAAAGATAATTTTTCACCCAAAGCTAGGCAAAATCTCTTATGGCAATCTCTGATAATCCGAGCTTGTTACACTGTCACTTCCACAAAAAGGACACTATCATCGGCAAAAAATAGACTACAAAGCAAGGCACCTTTGCGAGAGCATCATGTCGGTTTCCAAGCCTATTGATTCACTGCTGTAACAAATAAATACTGAGATAACGGATCGCCTTGCCATATACCTCGTGATAGGGTGAAAGCTTCACATGGTGAGCCATTCCATAGAATTTTGTAGCCTAGTTGAGCAAACACAATGCATAATAACATCCTCTAAACTGTTTGGCATCCTTGTTTCCAGTAGGGTGTCATGGATAAAGGACCATTGGAGACAGTCATAGGCCTTTTCCAGATCGATTTTAACAACCATATAACTCATCTTACTAGTTTTCCTGTGCATTATATGTAGCACCTCCTGTACAATGACAATATTATTTGAGATTTGTCTTCTAGGCATAAAGGCACCTTGAGTTGGTGAAATCAATTTCGATAGAATAGTTTTGAGGTGATGCACTAGGCACTTGGTCACTGTTTTATAGATAAAGTTGCATAGCAACTAGGATACAAGATCTAATTGTCTAACCTTTGGAATAAGCACTATATGAGCATCATTCATATTCTTAGACAATTCCTTTCCCTCAAGAACGTCTTGGTTGTCTTACAAAAGCTCGGTGCAATCAAGTCCTAGTTTCTTTGAAAGAAAAGTGGTTAGAACCCATCTGGGCCCGAAGCTTTGTAAGCTCCCATTGATTTCGCCACCTCTTGAATCTCATAAGGCGCAAACAGTGTTGTCAACTTCTTTCAGTCTTCTGTAGTCTTCTGTTGCGATACTTGGAAAATAATCACAAGGCATATTTGCATCTGCAGTGCGTGCACTGTCTTCAGTGAAGAGGTTTTTGAAAGAAGCTATGACTAGGTCTTTTACATCAACTTCCTCTGTGATTTAAGTTCCCTCATCATTTTGTAGGGTCTCTATTTGATTATGTCATCTTTGCACAATTGTAGACATGTGGAAATAGGATATTTTGTGGTCCCTGTCCTAAATAGCATCCTACCTGGACTTTTGGTACCATAAGCTCTCTTCCTATAGCAGAACATCTCCTAGATCTGCCAGTAACTTGGACTCCAATTTAAGAAGGGACTTATTACCTCCAGAGGCCAATTTTCTTTGCACTCTTTCAATCCTAGCCCAGAGCAATCTTTTATGTCCAAAGTTGTTTCCAAAGACATCTTGATTCCATCTTTGTAGCTTAGCAGCAAACGTCTTTAAAAAGGGAACAATCAGTTGACTTTAGTCCCATTGTTCCCGGATAAATTTATCAAAGGACACATGAGATAAGTAGGCCACCATCAAATGAAATGGTTTCTCTCCATGAAATGCAGTATTTATATTGTGGGTCTTAACAAGAATAGGAGAATGGTCAGACTGTGCCACCAGAAGGTGTTGTACGGACGCTTCAGGAAAGTGAGTATGCTGGTATTGCAAAAGGTGTGATCAAGATGAGCACCTTGTCTAGTGTGTGGTGAATTCCCTCTCATCCATGTGAACCGAGGTCCCGAAAAGCCAAGATCAATTAGGATGATATTGACAAGCCAATGCTGAATTTCCCACATCATTTTTGTATCTAGTGATTGCCCCCATGCCGTTCCTCCAATGAAATCATTCCGTTAAAATCACCTGCCAGCATCCAGTCTCCTCCAATAATAGCCGCCAAGTTTGAACGTTCATTCCATAATTCTGTTCTTTGGGTAGTATGCAAGTTCGCATAGATAGTCGAAAAAAGACTATGGAGGGCCACTAGCCCGAGATATTCCCATTGTTAAATGTTATTCATAACTGCGAACAATATTAACATTGATTTCGTCTACTTTCCAGTACATCCAAATACCCTTGCTTTGGCCTAACACTTCAACTTGAGCATGACTTGTAAAACCAAGGAGGTTACGAATATGTTCAGCCACTTCGCTATCCTGATGAGTTTCCACTAGCATCACTGCACTAGGTTAGTTCACTCTAATAATCTCCATGACAGAAATTTGAAACTCTTTTTTGCCCACTCCTTGAACATTCCACACCAAGCAACCGAGTAGGGATTCAATTGACATCAAGTTTCGATATTGACCTTCCATTAATAAACAGTTATAAACTAGAAAGAAAGCACAAGTCTCTGTAATAGTATCAATGATCCGCCGATCTCTTCAGCCAATTTAGTTGAAGGCATTACCGGTAGCACCTTCAGGACCCATTCCAAGCTCTTGACCCATTATTCAATCCCTAGGATCAACCTGCATGCTAGGGTTATCACCCTCCTTAAGATCGATTGCTGTGCTGTTTAGACAGGTCGATACTTAGGTGCTGATGAGTTATGGAACTTGCCACTATGATGTAAATTTTTCTGGGTCAGTGGGTTCCAACTTGAAGTACCACTTACTGTAGTCGAAATATCACTTCCTGACTTTCTCGAGTTTGAGGCTGGCCTTAATCTTTGAAGTAACACAGTCAAAGGACCTTGCTTTTTATTACCTTTGTTCATAATGACATATTTTGAAGTCCTCTTCTGAGTAGCACCTTGAGACGCAATGGGATTGCCCCGGCCCATAATAAGCTCTAAGGTAGCTTGTAGTTCGGAATCCAATTGAGTAACACCATTGTTCTTCGTCACACCTTAGCTTTGATGGATCATACCATTCTCACTAATAGCCAAATCTCGATTATGCTCTACGTCAGTTCCTTAGCCTACAGGAGTTTCCCGGATCATGTTTGTCTCAGCCACATGAAACGAATCCCTAGCTATGTAATTGGCATCCAAGTTTTCGTTGTCGCTCAAAAACGCCTCCTCCCTGTCAGTGTCAGCATCCGAGACCTCGTTGACTGGCTTCTTTACGTAGTAGAATTTGCTACTTCCATAGCATCCCCCATATCCTCAAGGATTCCAAACCTAGACCCCAAGGTCGTAGCAACCGGTTCCACATTACTGTCATTCAAACTTGCAACTCTAATGTTAGGAGCAGTAATGTTGGGTGCCTCTTGACCTGATCCCTCTTCTGCCAATGGTTTCCTTTTCGGCTTCCTGATAGACATCCAGGAGCCAAACTTTTCCTCTTCTGCTTTCCCCCAATTTAACAATTTGTAGGTTCTTTGGACTTAAATGTATTATTACTATATCCAATCGGGCTCTTTGTCATTCTCCTTGTTGGCGATTGAGTGTAACTCATATTCCCTCTCTCTATGACCCTCTTTACCACATTTAAAGTAGATCAAACGTAGAACTTCATATTAAATGTGCCACACCTTGCCATTTAATTGAAATTTAGATAGGGAAGGCTTTTGGACATCTAATTGCACACAAAATCTTGTGAAAAGTCCCTGTTCCACGTTAGTACTGGTTTTGTCAACAAATTTAACTTTTCCTATTTTGTTCCCAATTCTCCTCAAAAAAGTAGTTTCAAAATATTCAACCGATGGATGAGGTATTCTGACCCAACCAGTTAAGAATCTCAAAGAAGCATCATCAGGTTCAAAATTTGGAATCCATTCCCTTATAGTCAAATACCTATCATTCACTAGCCAAGGGCCCTCAGTAAGGACATATTCATAATTCACACATAAGTTGAATCGAGCAATGAAACATTCATGCCTAATATCAATCAGTGAGAAGTCTCCTTTCAATGCGCTTAAGCAATTGCATGTATCCCAATTTACCATCAAAAAGTTCGATAATTAATGACTGCTTCCATGACTCCTTAACCTCTTTTTTTCCTCCTTTGTAAGCAATATGGAAGGGCAAAGAGGATCCTCTTCCCCTTCGGACAAGGTATCATCATCAGAGGCCCAGGTATAATCATCGATGCTCTCTATGAATATGAGGTTCATTTGTAAGGTAAACAAGGATCATCCAGTAGCATGCTGAAGTCTATCCTTGCATGTGGGTTGTGCCGGTGTGACAACGGGTAGACCATTTTCTGGCACCCCACTTTGAACACCCATATTGGTACAAGGATTTTGTCCTGCTTCCATTAGCGGGGCCCGGTAATTTTCATGGCTTCCGGAAGCCAAAAATTCCCTCAGACTCATCGGGGAACTTTGAATAGGGCGTTCTTTATGCTTAGACTTCTTAGTCGACCGGAAAATCTAATCAGTCTCCTCCAGTGCCTTGGGCAGCAAGCTAGGGGTCTCCATTGGAATGGCAAATTTTGTTCAATGTGTACAAGAAAAGAGAGAGAGAGAGAGACAGAGATAAATGGGATTTGGGCCTAGATCTAGTGAGCCTAATAGGTCCACAGATCTTTAGTGGATCCATGTCATTTATATGCTAGGAAAGCTAGTGAGCATTCAATCCTTTACCCTGTTGAATATTATTACATATTTTTACGCTTGAGAATTGAAGTTGGTGGCTTGTCGAGATGTAGCACCACCGACCAGGTGAGCGGTGACCACCGACTAGTAGAAGTGGTGTTTGAGCGTGATAGAGATACGAGAAAGCACTAAAGCAGTGGGGAGTGAGGAGGAGCAGTAAAGAAGTAGTCAAGAAAGGCAGAGACTATACTTAATCAATTAAGTTAGGGTTCAGCCAATTACTTAATTCACTGCATTGACATATTTCCAAAAAAAAAAAATTATTAGCCCTTAAGCAAGTCTTTAGTCAAGTTTGGGCCTCAATTGTTTTGGATCCAAGCCTAGACGCACTTATAACATTATCAACCCCAATCATAGCAATAAGGAAAAATCTTAATTGAAAAGGATAAAGTTTAGAAGAAAGATAAAGTTTAGAAAAAAGTACCATGTCTAAAACAGGGAACACTAAGGCAACAATACTACGGCAAGGCCTGAACTATTATCCTGAAAGCAATTTCACTTGAGCAGGTCTACAAACTCTTTGATGGTGATCGCTCCCTAGAATTAGACGATTCATGCCAATCTCGGGCATTGAAAATTAATAGCACCACTAACTTGCTACTTCTCGTACTTCAAGGGATTACTTTATACTTCCTCAAAGCATGGAGTGAAAATGATTCTGCCTAAACTAGGTAAACCGTAGAGAAGGAGGAGTAAAGAAGTTTTCTGTGTGTAATCTGATGGGAGAGAAAGCCCTTTTTATGAATGAATTTGAAACAAACAAATGAAATAAAAAAGGAATCCTTGTAAATATCTCCTTGTTTAGTGTATAATGAGTTTTGAGAAAATGCAACTAAATACAACACACCAATGCAAACAAAAGAAAACCTAAATTAAATGTTGTAACAAGTATGCAAATTAAAAACCTAAATGGAAAACATGAAATTACGCTTCCGTCATCCTTAGATAAAGCTTTACTCAAAGGAAATAAAAGAGGAGAACAAAAAGGGGAAAACAATCTCACCAGGTTAAGCACTGGATGCACCTAAGCTAAGGCCTCCCAATAAGAGGGCCACATCGAGCATTAACCATTCCATATCAAACTTAAGACTTGGCTCATTAAATCAGAAGTCATCAATGCACGCAGAAGCTTGTCGAATGCCACAACATTAGATTCGCAAGATGGCAGTAAGAGAACAACAAGATAATCACAATAAGAAAGTTAGCGCTCTCTTCAACAAACCAAATGCCATAGAAAAATTAAGATAAAAATCTCAGAAAGTATTCCATATGATTTTTCTAGGTTTACCCACTAGGTACATACAATATGGACCAAAGGAGGCATTATACTCACTAAAGTAACTTAGGGACACAAAATTATCAACATTTCCACCAAGCACATGAAACATGTTGTCTTCATAGCCCAAATGAACATTAGTATCATAAATGATAGAATTATCAATCGCCACATCAAGATAGTACTCCGGGGACTAAGAGGTAGTGAACAAAGAGGGGATGCATGTGAATGAACAAGGGGATTGGGTAGAACACTATCATCAAAACCAAGGCTAGGAAAGTCTTCACGTATAAATACATCACGTGACCCTTCAAAGGAGTTTTAGTTAGATCATGCACCTCCTCTAAAGTATCTTCCGACTCAAAACATGCATAACAACAATAAACCTAGCAACTAACCTAAAAGGCCCATCACCTTGAGCCCCATGTATTGAGCTAAAGGGAAGGATAAATCAGGTACGATTAGAACAATATCAGTATTGTCCCTGCATAATATAAAGTCAGGTTGAGCATAACATGCATAATAACGACACAAATTTATAGCATGGCCATAAAAATTATACAAGTCACACCAAAAAGGCACATAATAAGTTCTAGCATAGAACGCACACAGATCAGGGAATGAATATCCAGAAACATGACTAGCATTCTCATTCAAATGAATCCCAAACAATCCACTCATACAAATATTATGTCTCATCAACACTTTTACTAAAAAAACCCCATTACTCTCTAAGAGCATGGGTTTCACTATTTATACCCTTCTCAGTGACGTTCAAAATTTCCCATTTACTAACACAATAACCACTTCGAGCAAGAAAAATATTTAAACACTTAAAATACCTCCCAAATAATTCATGCTCGAATTGGAAAAAATGAAAAATTGCCATTGTTTTTGTTCTCAATTTTTTTTATTGATTTTCATTTTCAATTTTTTTTGTTTTTTTCCAAAGAAAAACAAAATGCTTAGTCAAACCTATCGAGAAAAACCCAATATTTAACACTACTCCCTGGTACGGGCGCTAAAAACTTGATAGGACCATAGGCGTACGGTGGCATTGTAGCAAGTCAAGGTTGTCTCCCACAAGAACTAGGTCAATCGATTAGGCTTTATTCCCTCATGATAGGCTAAATGAATTCAAATTTGAGATTGAAATTAAATTAATCTACCATCTAATCAAGTGGATAGATAATCAAGGAATTACACAAAAACAGAACAAGCAATATCTCAATTCTTGTATCAATCAAGTACTTCTTTCTCAATGGATTGTTTTAAAATTGACAATCGAAGTATCACAACCCTCTTTCAAGGTGAAGTGGAATACCTAAATCTAACAAATTATCCTTTCTCAAGGGGTCCTGATTTGTTTAGGTTCATTAAGCATCCAATTATCAAATTCGAGGTTTCTCAATTGGTGTGACTTTCTCAAGATTCCACATAATCAAGTCAAGTGATCAGATTGCTCACAAGATGATAAACATCTAGGATTCAATGATACAAGTCAATGGATTCCAAAGTACCAAGAAGATCAACACAAGATTAGGAAAATTAACAAGTATTTGCATAAATTCAAGGTCAAAACAAGAAAAGCTAATCTAAGTTATAAACAATGAATCCTAAAATGAGAAAAGAGAAGAGAAGAGAAGAGAAATGCTTAGCCTAAGAGCGCACTTGAATCCATTTATTGCAAACCTGACATGGAATCCTTGCAAGATATCCTCTTCAATTCACTCTCCCTCTCCCTCTAATTTGATCTAAATCCTAATCTAGATAGTGACTGTGAAAGTGGATGGAATGGAATTATGAATGATGGTTGAAAATAGGTTTTTATCACAGAAAATGCATCAACCGAACATCAAAATGCTTGGAAGTCGAACAGCCGTGACGAAAACTAGTTGACTCGAGGAAGGGGGCGACCACAGTCAGACCTTGGGGCATACCATAGGCCGTAGCCCCCACCACGGCCTAGTCGTGGTGCCCACCAGTGGGGTCGTGCTCTCTTGTTTACCTCATTGCTTCTTCTTAGATCCTCCTGAACTGTGGTACTGGCCATGGTACATATATGTTGGGTGTGTTTGGGCCTCTTTTGCTACCTTATTTGATCCACAGGACCTCAAAATCATCATCTTACTCACATAACTTGGCTACAAAGTTAAAATCTGCAAACACTCTTAAAACAAATGAAATCAAGCATAATAGTAGAAATAAGTGCCTAAATCGTACAATTAAGCACAGTAATGCCATAAAATGACTCACAAACACTCATAAAGTCCTATGCAAATATGACATTCATCAATGTTAAAGAAATTGTTAGGATAAATGGCATACCAAAGGATATAGTATCTAATACAAATAAGAGGTTTCAAGCTTGTTTTTTGTAAGCTTTATAGAAAGCCTTTAGAACTAAAACTGAACTTTAGTAGCTTGTGTCATGAAGAGACAGATGGACATACTAAGAAAATGAATCAAAATCTCGAAAGATGTGTAAAGAGTATGTATTCTTGATTTTTAAGTAAATATGGGAAGAAGATTTACTGTTGGTAGATTATTCTTACAATAACAATCATCAATCAAACCATCAAAATGACTCTTGAAGCATTATTTACATGGGAGAAGATGCAATCCCATTATGTTTGAGTGAGTGGAATGAAACATTCACTATAGTTCTGTAGCTAATCCAAGAAACCACAGAGAAGGTAAGAATAATTCAATAGCACATTAAGGCCGCCGAAAGCCAACAAAAGAGCTATGCTAATAAAAGGAGGAGGCCATTAGAGTTTTAACTGGGAGATAAAATATTCCCAAAGGTATCACCAGTCAAGGGTGTCAGGAGGTTTAATATCAAGGGAAAATTGGGCCCCAGGTACATTGGGCCTTAAGAAATCTACGAAATGTTAAACTCAGTAGCTTATAGATTGGCTTTACGAGCTCAACTCGAGCATGGCCATAGTGTTTTTTGTTTTTCACAAATATGAAAGTATGTTCCAGACCCGAGTCACAACATTGTGATGGAACCTATAGAGGTTGCTGAGAACTTAGTTTATCAGGAGCATCTTATGTAGATACTAGACTATATATAGGGTCAAACTGCTTTGTAATAAAAGTATTCCTTTAGTTAATGTGTGATGGGCTAAAACCATGCCTCATCAGAAGTCACACGAGAGATTGAGGAGGATGTGGGAAATAAGTACCTCTACTTGTTGTAAGTTAAACTAAAGATCTCATACAAATCTTTAAGGTTGAGGATAAAACTTATCGTGGGGTGAATGTTGTAATAACTCAAACCTAATCCATGTTAATTACCCTAATTAATTATGGTTTAATAGAGTTGAGCATCACACTTCAATTTGACATTTGATGTATTTGTGCAATGATAACAAAGTGAGCTCTAAATAAGATTGCATAATGCTTTGTATAAAATAGTCCAATGCTTATAAACAAAGATAAATTAGTATGCTTATAAATGTGATAAAATTAAATTTTCAAAGGGGCATATCCATTAAAAAAATTTATACGATCTTCCTATCCAAGTTTGGTTAAAATACATTAACAAACATAAATGGATAATGTCACAAAATACTCACAAATAAGTAAAGTGTTGAATCTATCAAATAATAAATGGACAGCAGGTAGGTGTGACACTAATGTGAAAGGAGAGAAGGGCCTAAACAGGAGCTCAATCCCTTCAAGGTAGAAAGTAAGGGAGAGTTGAAATTTTAGAACTTAAGCAAAAGGAAAAGAAAAGAACAAAAAATGAATAGGAATATGAGTAACGATTAATTAGAAGAAACGAAGTAAATATTTCCGCTTTTCCCCCATCACCTCTACACACGATAACAGCCCCCCGGGTGCCCTTGCTTTGCTTGGCGCCCTTGTTTGCCATTAGTCGTGTGCTGCCACCCTTCCTCACTCATTTTTTTGCTTGCTTCTCGGGTGATTGCAAGGTGAATCTTAAGTTCCTCTTCACTTGCCTTCTTCATTTCCTTCTTAGTTTAGTTGCTAGATTATACTCATTTAACATTAGATAAGTGTTGTGGCTATAGATTTGAAGTTTATAACGATAAATTTTGGCATTGAAATATATGGATGGTTGTCGGTGTTCATGGAAAAGTGGGTTTTGAGTATGAGTTGTGAAACTTAACTCATATCGGTTAATTTAGTTGAAATTTAAATTGACTTTATTGTGTCTTAAAAGAAATTAAAGGTTTATATGTGTGTATAATACTTCGGCTATTAAAAAGTTGAAGAAAGAAGATGAACATGAGGTTGGAGGTGGAACAACAAAGAGAAATGATGTTTTGGGATTTTGAAATAAATGAACTTGTTTATAAATTTAGAGATTAATTCAGGGAAATTAAATTGTATTGTAGTATGTGATTTGAGTGGGGAAAGTGATTAAAAGTAACATTAAATCTTGGTTCTTAGTAATTTGATGGAAGTACTGAGTACTATGAACTATAGTTACTGATAATGATAACTTAAGTGTTCATGTTATCCAAGGGAACAACTAAAGGATGAATCGTGCTTAGGAGGGTAAGAATGCCTTCTTTCCTTATAATCCAGACAAGTAAATGCTAATTAAAGTTTGCCTAAGGTTTTATGAGTTGGTAAAACCTTCTAATTTTGTCAATTTGTCTCCAAAAATGTATGTCATGTTCGAAATAAAAGTAAGCCCATAAATCGATCTTACATAAGTTAACTGTATTTTTTGTTAATAAATTATTTATTTATAAGGAGTCGAAATTGAAATAATAGTAGTAGTAGTAACAATAATAGTGATAATAATAATACTCTTGGAACCAACCTCTCGATGGGCAGATATGTGTTGTTATCTTTCGTAAGCTCACGGTTTATCATCGTAGTACTTACAAGTGTCAATCCTCAGGGATGGATTGCGGAATTAAATTACTAATACATCAAATTGACTAATAAAGAAACAAATGACCATAACAATATAATAAAAATAAAACTAAAACAACCAAAAAAATCTTTAAACTATCAGTGAGATGGATAAGGTTTCTATACTAAACATCAAATGAGATTGTTAAAATTTGGAAAGATGACACCAAGCAGAGCAATCTAGATCCAACATAGATAATTGTAGCCTAGAATATCCACAAATGAAATTAGTAGCCTGCGAGCTTGGCGAATCGAAATAAGAGACAAGGTAACATAGCAATAGAATGGCATCCGATACTCAAATTAGATTAAAACTTTGGATGATTTCGTCAACCCAACACTGAAATCAAAAACCTGAATTTCTCAACTCATAAAACCAAATATTCCCACAAAGCTCTTGAGTCCTAGAATTGAATTTGAAACAAACTAAGAATGAGAAAAAGAAACCAAATAACTAAAATCAACTACTGGCATCTACCCTCTACTCCCTACTCATACGTCAATTTTTATAGCCTCCATTCGAACTCCCTCAGTCCTTCCATCTCCCGTAACTACCGTCTTGATGATAGTGATGATGAAGGAATAAATGGTGAAGAGAGAGATAGAGAGAATGAAATGCAGAGGAGGGAGAAGAAGCAACAACGAGGTTTTTTGGGTTTCTGGGTTAGAAACGAGGAGGAAGAAGAAGCAGAAGGTTGGGGGAAAGAGGCATTAGGGTCACATGCTAGACACATGGGTTTTAAGTGCACATAGGAGAGTAAGTTGGGTCTAGGAACTGGGGGGCAAACTGGGCAGAAGCAGGCCTCGTGAATGGGTCACGGTGCAAGAGTACAGCCCAAGAGGAAAGGGAGGAGGAGTGCTGAGAGAGGGGGGCATGCGGACTGGGCTCAATGTTGGGTCGAAGGCAGGCTAGCCCGAGAGAGAGAGAGAGAGAGAGAGAGAGAGAGAGAGAGATGTAAGAGAAAGGGGTGAGGCGCTGGGATTGCGCCACATAGAGTTTGGGCTCAGTGCTTGGCTACGAGGGTAAGAGAGAGACTGGGCTGCCGAGCGTGGGTTGGGACTGGGCCACTGCTTCTTTCCTTGTTCTTTTTTCTCTTTTTTTGTTTGATCCAACACGATCCCTCTTTGTAACTTGAGTATTTCATTTACACTTTCAAATTTCTCTTCAATTCCTACAAAATAAATTAAAACCATATCAAAATTCTAATTTAATAATTTATTTTGAGCAAATATAAGATACTAAAAGGGTATAAAATGCACTATTTTCAGATTGAACAATTTGTCTATAGAGGTAAGGCTATTTATATCTAGATCTTTCTAGACCCCGCAAATGTAGGATCCACACTGGTAAGTGGTGGTGGTGGTGGTGGTGCTGCTGTTAATAGTAATAATAATAATAATAACAACAACAATAATAATAACAATAATAACAATAATAATAATATTATTAATCCTACTAATAACAACAACAATAATTGACTTAGTTTAACAATAACTGCAAATAAAAATTAATTTGTATGTTTAAGTGAGCAGTGGCAGGTGTGCTAGGAATTAAGAAAAAAATTGAGCAAAATTATGGGTTATTTACTAATATGACGATGAAAGAATTAATTAATTAATAAATTTTACTAATAATCACATCCAGACCCGGCAAAAACTGAGAACGACCCTGACCCATCTGAAAATTTTGTGTTTTGAACACAATTTTTTGACCTGAATCCGAAAATAACTGAACCTGAAAAACCCGCAAATTAGCGGGTCAAACCTGGCTCAAACTCGGACCCCCCATTCAACCTGAATATTGTATCTTTATTTTTTGATTTGTCTTTAATTTAACCTTCTTAACAAAATTTGACCTTCTTAACAATTATAGTTAATCATTATATAAGTTCGTTTAGAAAGATTTTGTATAATTGTCGCATCCCTCTTAAGCAATAGAATTCTTTCTTTTACAACTTCTTTATCATACAATGATAATATATATTATAAATCTGAAACCTTAAAAAATGGGGTTTGAGATGGCGTGAAATAACAATATAGTCTTAAGAAATCAACATAGAATAAGACAAACATTAAAAATGTTCAAGTGACATTGTTTTATTTTTTGGTGAAATGTACATGTTTCATCGGATTTTAAATAATGTTACTTTATAATAACCTCAAATTTCAATGTTATATTAAAACACAATTGTAATATTTTGCACTTCTCTAATGTCTTTTCATTTGGTTTTTATTCTAATTGGTCTTGAATTATGATGCTAGTGCTGGGTAAGGGGCTGAATCTTGTTCGAGTTAGGGTTAATTCACTAATAAAGTGTACTTGGTTAGGTAATAGTACGTTAGTTAACAATATCCAAATATTAACTGTGTTACTGGCCGGTTGAATCGCTCCGATCCATTAACATGCTTTAGACGGGCTAACTCATAAATTAGTATGTTCATTACTAACCATGTTGTTGTCTACGGGCCGACTTACAAGGCTCAACTTTGTGGCCGCTCATAGATGACGTGTATACATCCTAATGAAAAGTCTGAATATCTTAATATTCTTTTAAAAAATTACAATTACTTTGTTTCTTCATTAAATACAAAGTATTTTAAGTTTTAAACATGTCAAGTCTTTAATTTTGACAAAAAGAAGTAACTCATAAAAAAGGCGTTTTAAACCCGTTGGGTCAACTCAAAACCCGTATAACCAAAATAGGCCCGCCCATATTTTACCTGAATATGAAATACACCTGGCCTGCATTTTACCCGAACTGGAATACACGCGACTCATATTCAACTCCCCCACCCAAGTTGGTAGTTCTAACTAGACCTGATCAATGGGTTGGAGCCCCACCCGATCCACCCTAGCCCGACCCGGAAAAATGAAGGTCAAGGTCGGCTTTTTTTTTTCCCCTCCAACCCGCCCCGACCCTTAAATTGAGGGTACCCAATTGTTTTGGATCGAATGGAGATTTTGACTAGCTAACCCCATCCACTAACCACCACTTTTTAAAAAAATTAAATTTAAAATCAAAACAAAATATTTTGGATTTCATTTGTTCAAAGTCTTTTGGCTTTCTTCTTTCTCACGCCCTCTTAATCCCCCTCTCTAGATCTCAGTAGCACTTTCAATCCTCTCAAGCTCCCTCTTTGATGTTTAAAGAAGTCATTCTAATTAACTAATGGTTATAGTTACTAAATCACATGTTGAGCGGTAAATTTACCTATTTTACGTGCCTCTTTCGCCCACTTTTAGCTCGTATAATAACTTAATTCTTAGGATTTTACCTTGTTTTATTTATGTTTTGTAGGAAATAACTCCAAATCAAGCAAACGTCGTAGAAAGGGACGAAGATGGGACAAAACGATGAAAATCAGCGAAAACAGGCGAAAAACAGCAGTGCACGGCCATCCAGCAGGGAGGCACGACCGTGCACCGGTGGTCGAAGCCACGCACGGCCAGCACGGCCAGGCGCACGACCGTGCGTGTGACCGTGCGTGGTGGCGCACGGTCGGCCGTGCGTCCCCGCACGACCGTGCGTCAGGCCTGGGTTTGCGATAAAACCCCTTTTTCGGGCAGTTTGTTGAGGGGGGTTCGTTCGGTCGTTGGGGGTCTTTGCTCTGGCGATTTTGTAGGATTAGTTTAGGTTAGATTTTAGTTAAGAAGGGAGATTAGTTTAGGATTGAAGATTGTAACATTGGATTCAACCTTTGGATTTCAAGTTCTTCATCAATTCAAGACTAAGTGTCCTTCTCTTTAATCTCTCTAGTTTTTATGTTCTTGTTAATTATGTTTTGTTGATTTTGATTCTTGTATTGGTTTTGGTCGATTTATGTGTTTAAATTTCATTGTTAATTTATGTTGTTTAGTTGTTTAGATTCGTTTTATTTCATTCCCTTCGTTTTGTTCTTCAAGTTTATGTTCTTGTTGGTTAGTTTAGGTTTTCACGCGTTTTTCATGATTTGTTGGTAGATTGTGTTGGCTTGAATTGTGATTAGCCTCTTGATGGCTAATTGATCTTGTACTAGGCCTAACCATACCCAATCTATGCCTAGAACTTAGAGTTTTCCTTCACGCCCGCCAAGTGTTCGATGAAATGCCTGAGAGGGTTTTCATCCATATTTTTGGGCGATTGACTTATGCTGAGAGGTGAGGTCAATTTGCTAGTGTGGGAGAGGGAATGGCCGAGTTCGGGACACGAAAGTAGTATCCGAATCGAGTTAGGTCCGAGGTTGCTAGTTTTGTAGTCTAATTCGACTAACCCCATGAAAGTAGGTGGTTACACGAATTAGACTAGCTCATGACCCTTGATAGAGGGCTTGGGTGGTCTTTGATGGTGCAACCGACCATCTCTTGTTCATAGCGTAGTTTGGGTGGGTTAGGACTCGTATGGATTAGTTGGTTCACTAATTGGTAAAATCACAATTCCAAGTCGCTTGTTTCTGTATTTGTAGCGTAGTTTAGTTCCCCTCCTTCACCGTTGATCACGCCTAGATTGAGACGCTCTAGTAAACTCTGGTAGTTGGAAACACAATTCCCTGCGGACGACACCCTAAGTACTCAACGATACACGTTGCACTTGGGGTTTATAAATATTGAAACTCTGTTTTTCTTGCAACAAGTTTTTGGCGCCGTTGCCGGGGAATTGGTGCTTTCCAATATTAGAGCTTACTTAGGCATTCGAGACTAGGCTTTTATTTCGAAAAAAAAAATTCAAAAAAAAAAATTCCAATGGCAATTTTCTATTTTCCCCAATGTGAGCAAGAATTATTTTACCGTTGTTGGGATCGTTTACATGCTTATCTTGCTCAATGTGCTTCTTGTGGATGTTCATGTGGGAAATGGGAAATATTGGATGTTGTCGATGAGGGTGTGAATTGTGAGACCCGTGCTCTTTTTGAGCATTGGGATTTTTATGCTAGAAATGTTGAAGAAGCTTGGGATTTTCTTAATTGGCTGGCTCAGGATACTTATGAATTTGATATTAGCTGTGCTAATTCTTACAACCCAGTCCCTTGCATCTCTGATTATGCCCCTCCTTTGTGTGAAACTTGCCATTGTTCTGATCATGACAACACTTCTTGTCCTTATTATATTTATGATGATAGCCTTGCTAGAATTAGTAGTATGATAGAGACAATAAAAAAGCAACAAGCTGAGTTTGAAAATAAAATGCGGGAGTTTGACCTATCACATAAGACCGACCTTAGGTTTAGTTCTCCTAAACATGATGTTTGTTTGTGTGATGATGGTGCGTCTTTTACTCACCTAGAATCCGGACTAGAGGCAGTACTTGACCCTTCCCTAACTGCTCCATCCCTTGTTGCTCCACCCTCACCCAGTGCCCTTAGGGACAACACTACGTTTAACATGACCTTGCCTGATCCACCTCTCCCTTTAACTCAGTCGACGGAGTTCGATGTAGGTGAGACCTTTACTGTTAACACGAGTGTTGATGAGGATGATGTTTGTTATGATTCAGACAATGATCTTATTAAGGTGCATGATTCTGATGCGGCTCCTGTAGGGAGGTCTTATGGGGATGTTGTGGTTACTATGCCAGCTAGTCATGACCTTGTTGAGAATGTATCTCCTGGCCACCTTGATACACCCCATGTTCCCCCTTCAGGTTCACCACCCTCCTTTTCCGTTGAGCACCATAATTTATCACTCGTTGCATGTCATGATATGCTTGAGGGGAATGAGATAGACTATATGGACTCCCTAGGTACCTTCAAAGGGTATGACCCCTTCCTTGATCCTTATAGCTTGCCCCTAGGGAGCATGCCTGCGAAAATCATGTTAACCACTGCATTTGATTTCTTTACTGATTTTTCAAAGGCATTCGATAAATTTAGGAGAGCACTTACTATTATTTCTGCATTCTTGTTTAAGTGCTCTTACTTACACTCATCTGAGTTGCAGGCTCAGGTGTTTGATAAACTTCTGCGAGCGTTGACGGCATCTGAGTTGGCGATGCGCGTCCTGAACGCCGTCGAGGAGTGGCTGATGCTCCTCGCGCTTCCCCAACCTCGTCCTAGCGAGGTGTAGTTCGGGTACAATCAGTACCCGACCTGGTATACTCGTTCTAACTCTTCTCCCTCCTTTTTACTGTCTTTCTTCTTCTTTTGTTTAATTGTGGATATTAGGATTGTATTTTTGGTTGGTGATCATTTTGTGGTGAAATGTGGATGTTGCTGAGCCGTTGTTGGCTATGATCACCATTTTTGTGTTTTTGTGGATTTTTATTGTGTTATACTTGGTGGTATTATTGGATTTGTCCATATTTGTTTTTGGTGGTGTTAGTTTGTATATATGTGTGATTGTGTTGCTGTTTTGGGTGAGATTGTGTTTTTGGGAAAGTGTGTTAGCTTGTGTATTTTTTTTTTGTCGTCTTTTGTTTTTCTTGTATTTGATTTTGTTTTCTTTATTTTTGTGTGTTGGTGATGACTCACGGCTCCCAATGAGGACATTGTGAAATTTAGGTGTGGGGGTGGGGTCATCTCCCATTTTTGTACAACTCCCATTTTTGTACAAATTTTTCTTTTCTTTTTGCATTTAGGGGAGTTTTGTACTATTTTGATCAGCCTTGATCCCTGATACCTTGACTGTTAGCTCGTATACAAGTATAATGTGTATGATAGATATTCATCCCCAATCTGTCGTTTTAGACCTCAGTTCTAACCCCGACAGTCCAGCGTAATTTTGCAATCCAGTCCTGAATTCATGTATTGTCATCATCCTGAATTCTTAGTCTTCCCCGATCGACTCTCCCATTGTCTACTGCACAGTTCCCTTTATATGTGCTGGCACCCCCCTTTCTTTTTCCAAAACAAAAGTAAAAACAAACAAATTCAAGCGCTACTGGGTGTATCCCTTTGAGGCGTGACATGAGTTTGTATTGAAAAAAAAAAATAATAATGGAAAGCAAAGAAAGTGGGGAAGAAAAGAGTTGGAAATGACAAGTACCCCTTTGAGGCATGCGCTACTGGGTGTTACCCTTTGAGGCAATACTGCTACTGGGGAAACTTGCTTTCCATGCTAGCCAATCAAAAAGGTAGCTTGTGTCAATTGCGTGGGATTGAGTTTGGTTTTGGTAGGCTTAGTTTCAGGGGGATGATACACTTGCACACTAGGCACCAGGATGGATTCAATGTTCTCATGCGTCGTGGGGTGAAAAGCTGATGTCTGAATGCCATTCTTTGGGATGATGTGTCCTGAAATGCATATAATGCCTGTGTACAGACTGATATTTGAGCTACTAGGTGGTTTTGGTTTATTCGATTGTGTACAGTTTATCCCTATGTATATATTGTGTTTTGTTACTTTTATTTTTCGATTTTTTGTTTCTCTTTTCTTCGTTTTTTCCTTTTTGAGATTTTGTGGGTATATCTTCTGCAAACCCTCACGAGACCTTACTCATCCACTTGGGGTAACCAAGGGGTTTAAAGGGCTTATTGCATATGCTAAATGCAATCGCGATTCCTGCGAAAGTGAGTTAGGTTTCTAGATTAGTTTTCTTTTGTTTTGCTCGAGGACGAGCAAAAGATAGGTGTGGGGGTGTTTGTTAGGCGATAATTTGTCGCATTTTACATGCCCTTTTTACCTAATCTTAGCTCGTATAATAACATAATCTTTAGAGTTTTTTCTTGTTTTATTAAATATTCTTTGAGATTTTTACTTGTTTTGTTTATTCTTACAGGCAATAAGTTGAACCAAGCAAATGTCGCGAAAAAGGGCAGAAAAGGATCAAAACAGGCGAAAAGGCAGAAAAACGGGAGCCAGCCGGGGCAGCCGGCCAGCAAGGTGGCACGGCCACCCCGTGCCACGTGGCACGGCCGTGCCACATGGCACGGTGCAGCCTTGCCACCTAGGCACGGTCGTGCCTCCCCTTGTTTCCTTCGGTTATTCGCGGCCCGCCTTGCCTTCTATTTAATCCTCTTTTCTCGACGTTGTTCGGGGGCTCTCTCTTCTACTTTTCTAGGTTAGTTTAGGTTAGATTTATCCAATTAAAACCCCAATAGGAGGATTAGATTAGGATTGTAGTTGGTATTTTGGGATTGAAGCTTATGGATTTCAAGTTCTACAATCAATTCAAGCATAAGTTTCCCTCTTCTTTCTCTTTTTATTTCATCGTTGTTCTTATTTATATTTTGTTGTTTTAATTCTTGTAATTGCCTTGTTTGGTTTATATGTTTAGTTTTTGTCGTTAATTCATGTTATTTAGCTGTTTAGATTCGTTTTATTTCATTGCCTTTTTTTCGTTCTTCATGTTCATGTTCTTATTTGTTAGTTTAGGTTTTCATTCGTTTTTGATGTTTAGTTGGTAGATTGTGTTGGCTTGGATTGTGATTAACCTCTGGATGGCTAATTAATCTTGTAATTGGCCTAACCATACCCAATCTATGCCTAGAACCTAGAGTTTTCCT